>JAJPUD010005346.1:9977-24313 GCA_023553655.1 Myrmecobius fasciatus
TACTACTACTACTACTACTACTACTACTACTACTACTACTACTACTACCACTACTACTACCACTACTATAATTATTATTTTTAGTGGCAATTTCTGCTGGCTCCCAGCCCAATAATGTTCCTTCTGCTGGTTGTTGGGAGCTAATCCCATAAGGTATGGCAGACAAGACCCTAACATTTTTACTCAATCTGCATGCCAAACAGATCATAAAAATGAAAAGGAATGATATTAAACAAAAACATTTACAGCATCTCTTTGTGTGGTGGCAAGAAATTAGAAATTAAGGATTTGCCTATCAGTTGGGAAATGACTAAACAAGTTGTGGTATATGAGTATATGGAATATTCTTTTGCTCTGAGAAATGATGAGCAATCAAATGTCAGAAAAACCTGGAAAGGCTTACATGAATGGATGCTGAGTGTGGTGAGCAGAACCAGAAGAACATTGTACACAGTAACAGCAACATTGTTACTCCAGCAACATTATTACTGTGTACAATGTTCTTTTGGTTCTGCTCAAGCCACTCAGCTTCAGTTCATGATCAACTTTGATAGACTTACATTTTCTCAGCAATATAACAATCCAAGACTATTCCAAAAGACTCATGATAGAAAATGCTATCCATATCCAGATAAAGAACTATAAAGTATGAATATAAATTGAAGCATGCTATTTTCACATTTTTTTGGTTTTTTTTTCTTTCTCATGGTCTTTCCCTTTTGTTCTGATTCTCCTTTCATAACATGACTGATATGGAAATATGTTTAATAAGACTGTATATTTAAAACCTATCAGATTGCTTTCTATCTTGGGAAGAGAAGGATGAGGGGGAGAAGGAAAAATTGGAACTCAAAATCTTACAAAAGAATGCTGAAAACCATCTTTACATGATATTGGGAAAAAATAAAATACTAATAAGTGGAGGGGGAACAGTGAGAAATTTTTACCCAAGAATTACTTTGTAAATTTTCTCAAACCCAAGTCCATGTGATAAAAGCTGATAAAGTTCAGTGGTGATGTGATTGTATCCCTGATTTTCTGTATGTATACTCAAGAGCACAGGTTAGATTTAAAGGTCACAAGGCTCTTAAAAATACTCTAACAACATTTTTTTTAATTTTAATGTTATCATCCTGCCTATTCAGAGTGAGGGTTTCTATTTATTGGTGATGATTAAAAGCTTTTGAAATCTTTAGGAAGACTCTCTCTGACCTTTCTTTTATCAGCAGCTAATAAAGCAAATGGGCAGATGACAGAAATGTAATTTGAAGATTACTAAATTTATGAGAGAGAGGCAAGAGGAAGGGAAGACAGTCTGCATTTCAAATAGAAGAGGAGAAAAAAAAGATGGGGGACAGAAATTTTTTTTAATTTCCTTGGGATTCTCAATTTATGGAGAAATGTGCTAACTGAATAATATTGGGCAAGGCACCCCTCCTTTGTGTGCCTCAGTTTCCACTTCAGTTAAAAAAATTATTAGGCTTGGTGATTGTTTAAGATAAAATCTAGTTCTAATATTCTCTTGTACTTTGTTCATTAGAACTAAGAATTCCTTGGCCAGAAAGAAAAGAAGTATGGGATCTGATGATTTGGGCTAATCATGTTTCCTCCTCTGTAAAATGAAGAGGTGGGATGAGATAGCTTCTGAGGTCCTTTCCTGCTTCATCCTTGGTTCTATGTCCCTTTGCATCAGTGGACAAGTGTTGAAAATCAAATCACTGAGTTACTAAAGTCCATGAGGCACCAAGGTGACATAGAAAATACAGTGTCAGGAAGACCTGAATTTGAATCTTGCTTCTGACTCACATTAAGTGTTGTTTGTCTTTTATTCTTGAAGAGGATCATGATATCAGGGAAAATCCATGACATGCAAATGAATTGGATTTGAGGGAGGGAGGGCTGTGCAAAGTCACCTGCCTCACTTTCCCCTCCACAGACATCTGGGTCCAGTGGCAAAAATATAAATCAAGATGACTGGATATGACCCTGAATGAAATGGACAACCTTGGCCTTTTTAAAGCTAAGATCTTCAAAAGGTCTCAATATAACTGACGCCTCACCCATTCAGTGATTAAGGCTAGGTAGCAATTGAGACAAAGAATTTTCTCATTTATCTAGTCTTAAAAAAATCTAAATAAATGAATGAATTTGGGAGGGAAGACCCTCAGGGTTGCTGGCCAAAGCGAGAAATGATAGATTTTTTTTTCTGAGACAATTGGGGCCAAATGACTTGCCCAGGGTCACACAGCCAGGAAGTGTTAAGTGTCTGAGGTCACATTTGAACTCAGGTCCTCCAGACTTCAGAGTTGGAACTCTGTCCCCTATACCAACTAGCTGCCACAATGATAGCTATTTTCATTCCATCTGAGTCAATAAAAACCATGATACTTAGCAATACATTTAACTTCTCTGTGTCTTAGTTTCCTTATCTATAAAAGAGGGTGATTGATTTGATGGCCTCTAAGATTCTTTTTGACTTTAGATTTATGGTCCTATGAAAGGCAAACATATATGACTTGACAAATCACAAATTAGATACCTATGTGCTATGGTGACCACAATTTCTTTAAATATGTATTTACATGGTCTAAAATATATAAATATTCTATGCATTTGCATTTATGAAAAGTAATTATGAAAGGTATTCATAATTATAGTTATTCTATGGTGTTCAATGGTGCAATGGAATAAATATTATTCTTGAATTTTGGAGATCTGGCTTCATATTCTGGTTCTGTTGTACAGTTATTTTTAGTCATGCCTAACTCTCATTGATTCCATTTGTAGCTTTCTTAGCAAAGATACTGAATGATTTCTTTCTCCAGCTTATTTTACAAATAAGGAAACTGAGGCAAATAGAATTAAGTGACTTGCTTAGTGTCATATAATTAGCAAGTATCTGAGGCCAGATTTGAACTCAGGAAGTTGAGTATTCCTCACTCCAAGATAGCAATCTATCCATATTCCACCTAGTCACCCTTTCCTGCCTCTAGTATTTACTAGCTGTGTGACCATACACAACTTGCTTAAACCTCTGAATCACAAAATAGGACTAGACCTCAAAGGGCAACTAATCTAACCCAAACTTGAATAAGAATCCCTTCTCTAACAAGGTGGCATCTGACCTTTGCTCAAAAACCTCCAGTGAGGTAGATATCAGCACCTCCCACAGCAGCTCATTCCACTTTTGGACAACTCTTTTTTTTATTAAAGCTTTTTATTTGCAAAACCTATGCATGGGTAATTTTTCAACATTGACCCTTGCAAACCTTTCTGTTCCAAATTTTTTCTCCTTCCCCCCACCCTCTCCCATAGATGGCAGGTAGTCCAATACATGTTAACTAAGTTAAAATATATGACAAATCCAATACATGTATGCATATTTATACAGTTATCTTGCTGTACAAGAAAAATCATATCTACAAGAAAAATACCTGAGAAGGGAAACAAATTGCAAGCAAACATCAACAGAAAGTGTGAAAATGCTATGTTGTGGTCCATACTGAGATCCCACAGGCCTCTCTCTGGGTGTAGATGGCTTTCTTCATCACTGAACAATTGGAACTGGTTTGAAACATCTCATTGTTAAGGGCAGAGCCAAGATGGCAGAGTGAAAACATGACTCTCTGCATCCTCCTCCGATCTTCTCTCAAATCAACAATAACATAAGCCTCTGAACTGATCTTCAAGTCAACGAATCCAGAACTATTTGGACACTGCTTTCGGATATCTCTGAAGAACTTCATATCAGGTTTGTTTAACTCGGACAGAGGAATAAACAGTCCATTAGGTGCAGCCCTGAAGTAAGGGTGGGACTCAGCTCATTGTGGCAGAAACTCCAAACTCCAAACTCCAAACACCTGGAGTTTATCTGAGGCACTCGGGACACTCTGCCCTGACTGGGGACAGGTGTTCTGGCAGATTTGCCTTTTTTTAAGGAGTAATTCAGACTTAGTCCTAGCCCCCACCAGCCCAGCACCTTAAATTAATTCGCCAAATTGCCCCAGGGCAAAGTACTTCAGCCGCCATTTTTTTGAGCCTTAAAGAGACATCCATGCTGTCTAAAAAAAATGAAGAAGCAAAAGAGAACTTTCACCATACACAGCTTCTATCGAGAGAAAGAAGGGCTGACCCCAGAGCCTGATGTTCCTTTAGACAAAACTCCAGAGGAAGTTATTAAGGTCCATCACTGTCCCCTTTTCAAAAGGCCTTTCTGGAAGATTGCATAAAGAACCTCAAAAGAGAGCTAGAGGATAAATGGGAAAATAAATTGAAATCAGTGCAAGAAGGATACAATATCTTGCAAGTAGGATATAATGGCCTGCAAAAGAGATATGAAAAAAAACACCAATTTATTGAAAAATAAAATTAGTGAAGTGGAAAAAGAGTGCACTGAACAAAAAAATTCAATTGGCCAGTTACAAAAGGAGCTTAAAAAGGTAACTGAAGAAAACAACACTTTAAAAATAAGAATTGAACAAATGCAAGTGAATGACTCAATAAGACTTCAAGAATCAGTCAAACAAAAACAAAAAAAAATTAAAAATTAGAAGAAAATATGAAATATATCCTAGGAAAAACAACTGACTTGGAAAATAGATCTAGGAGAGACAATCTAAGGATTATTGGACTTCCTGAAAGCCATGATGAAAAAAAGAGCCTAAACACTATCTTCCAGGAAATCCTGAAAGAAAACTGCCCTGAGATTGTAGAATCAGAAGGCAAAATCACCATTGAAAGAATTCACCAATCACCTCCTGAAAGAGACCCCAAAATTAAAACCCCAAGGAATATCATGGCTACATTTCAGGACTATTGCACCAAGGAAAAGATTCTGCTAGCAGCTAAAAAGAAACATCTCATTGTTGAAGAGAGCTATGTTTGGACAACTCTTCTAGGAAGCCTTTCCTTGGATGAAAACTGAAACTGATTCTTTGCTTCTGCTTCAGACTTCTGGAGCCAATCAGCACCACCATCCTTGGACAGCTCTTCTGTTATGTAACTATACCCACTGTATTTCCATTGCGTCTTCTCTTACGAAGCTTAAATACTTCAGCTTCAAGGAGGTTCTTTTTAGCATTCTGCCTTCTCTTCTCTTGACATTCTCTGACTTTTGGACGTTCTTTCTCAAATATCTTCACCAGAGCTACATTACTCTAGATACCACTTCTTAAATTTTTTCCAATCATGACCTCTTTTCCCCTGAGAAATTTTTACATGACTTCATTTATACAGGTATATAAAATAGGTATACAAATCAAATATTTGCTTCTAATAGATCATAATTTCACAATCCTCACATTGTTACCTAACCCCATATGGGGTTGAGAACAACAGTCTATGAAGCTGGGGACTAGAGAAATACAACATTACTATTTCTCTAGAACTACCTATACTTTTAATACTGACCAAGAGTGCATTGGTTTTCTAGGTACCTTGATCACACTGATAATTCACAAGGAAATTCTAATCCACTAACCTCTATCACCACCATTTTTACATCATTTTCAAACTGTTATAATTAAATTTCTTCATCTATAAAATGGGGGGGTGATACTATATATCTCTTATGTTGTCAACCAATCAAAAAAATTAAATGTCAGTTATGTACCAGACATGATTCTGTTATGTGAAAAAGGCATCTAAATGTGTTGCATAAAATCTTTATAATATAAATATTGTGACACATTATATAAAATAAATGCATATATTATGTAAATATTACATGCTATGTAATAGATAATATGGATATTGCATTTATAATGCAATATGAAAACTATATTACTATAATTGGTGCCTAGTGACCTATACATGTTACCTATGGTCCCTAATTCTAGCTCTGTCACCAAGGATTCAAGTACATTCCCCAAGTAAAACCATAACTATGGTATAATGATTGGAGCTTTGCTTGAGGGACAGTGAAATATAGGAGGCACTGACAATTAGAGTTTGCTAGAGTATATTAAAGTTACTAGAATGTATTTGAGTTACTAGAATCTAGCAGGTATAACAAAATTTATCTTACACATAGCAAGCAAGAATTAGGCAAGGCACCAGATGCCACACTTCCTTCCCAGCTTGTTCCCATTTTTCTCAATCCCTCTATTAGCCACCTTCCAACAGCAAAATCTGGCATCTCATACTTTTCCTTGATGCCAGAATTGAGGGCTGTGTTTCTACCTACCAAGTCTATCTGGCCACACTGACAGATAAGATCTGAATAGAGCTTTTGTAATAGATAGCTAATCTACTCCCATAAGACCTCAGTGGCACCTAAAGGAGATAATGAGACACAGCAACCACAGTGAGTACCAAAATCCATAGAACCTACAAATTGAAGAAAATCATAGAGTTGTAGAAAAGGAAGAGACCATTTTAAAAAGAAACTGAGAACTAATAATTGAGACTGGAACCAAAATCTGTGTTTCCTCTTGATTCTCAACAATTTCTCTTGTCATTGTTCCACAGTAATTTTTCTTTTTACTAGAAACGATGAGAAAAGGATTGACCTGAGAATTGGACAGTTTCTCCCAATTGTCTTTCCCTTTCTCCTCCTAGTGAATATAGGGAAGAAGAGAAATGATGTCAAGGGGGTGGGGCTTAGTAGGAGCATCAGATTTGAATCTAGCGTCCAGCTTCTTAAACTGTGGGTTGCATCCCCATGTGGGATCTCATAATTGAACATGGTGGTCCTGAAATTATGATTTGTTAACAGTAAATGTTCATTCCTATGCCTATTTTATATAATTATATATCCGGGATCATGTAAAAATTTCTCAAAAAAAAAGGTCATGAGTGGAAAAAAATCAAGATGCCCTGAGCTGGAAGACCTAGGTTCAAAGACCATTTTTGCCACTTATTACTAATGTAACCTTAGGCAAATAACTTTATGTCCTTGAGACTCCATTTCCTCATGTGTAAAATGAAGGGATTATATTTGATGAATTATAGGATCCTTCTAAAGATGACTCTATGATTCTATGACACTCTTCCAAATGTACACACACACACACACACACACACACACACACACACACACACACACACTTTCCTTGAAGTAAGATTCTAAGAACTGAGCTTTCTATTTAAGCCTGCTGTGGTCCTTCCTACACACCAAATACAATATCAGAGAAACATATTAGTAGTGACATCAGAGAAGATGAAAAAGTCAGAGGAGGCAATGTACATTTCCATCAAGGATGACTGCATGATGAGAGAAAAGTTAGCAGGTTATGGGCCAGAATTATTTAATAACTCAAGATCCAACTAATCTGAGTCTGGTTATAGAAGTCATGGAGACTTGAGTTCAAATCTAGCCTCAAACAGTTTCTAGCTGTGTGACCCTGGGCAAACCACTTAATGACAGTCTGCCTCAGTTTCCTCAGTCTATAAAATGGGGATAATAATAGCACCTACCTACCTTTTTTGTGAGAATCATATGAGATAGTATTTGCAAAACGCCTAGCACAGCACCAGGCACATGATAGACATTTTATAACATTTGTTCCCTTCCCTGCAGTCACTCAGGGGACATCATTTTCTAGAAGTGATGCATGTATATGTCCCTGGACCTAGATTAGCTCTTCTTGACAAGTAAGAGAAATTGGGGTTCCCCTATCTACCCTAAAGATATAGCACTACTTCCTAAGGCATTCAGGTAAAAAACCATTGAATCATTTAGAGCAATAAGAGCCCAGAAACATCTTCATTTTTAGATGGGGAAACAGATTCATATGAATTAAGTGACTTGTCCTAGATCATACATCTGAAAAGTGTGCAAACCAGAATATAAATATCTGGTCTTAGGCTCCATATTTGGTGTTTAGTCCACTGAAACACACCACCTCCCCCTCAATATTTAACATAAGGAAAGCATGTCATACTTTCCCCTGAAAGGCCATAATTAAGGGGCCCATTAGGTTTATCTGGCTACAGTAATAGATAATCACAGAATACTCCCCAATATTAGATGAAAACAGAAAATGACAGACTTCTGAATAGAAGGATATAAAGCAGCCATAATTAGACTCCTCTGCTTCCATTCATTTCAATCCAATAAGCATTTATTAAGTATCTACAATGTACAAGACATGAGGCTATACCCTAGACATGCTGTTGAGATAAAAACAAAATAATGAGAGGTATTATATAAATAAAGAGCAATTCATTATTATTTATTTATGCTATAAATTTTATTATCCATATACATAATGGGTTATTAATAAGTATTATTTTATTAATATTATTTGTGTAATATTACATATTACATTATTACATATTATTTGTAATATAAATAAAGATCAAATAAGAACTGAGATTTAAGATGTCGCCTAGTCCAATATCTTTGGTTTAGACTATTGTTCTTAGAGCCCAAAGGAAATTGGATTTGACAATGTGGCATAAGGAATAGAGTTCTGAACACTTGAGTATGAACTCAACCTCAGATCCTTACTAGCTGAGTAACCCTGGACTAGCACTTAATCTTTGATTGGTCTCAATTTCTTCCATTGTAGAAAAAGGATGATAGAGTATTCCTCCCTCCCAAGGTGATTATGAGAGTTAAATAAAGCCTTTATAAAGTAAAATCTGCTTATAAAGCCCTTAGCCCAGTACTTGACACAGAGCAGGTGCTTAATAAATGTTTGCTCCGTTCCCTTCTGAAACTAGTTGGATAAATCCCTTAACTCCGCTGATCTTAATTTCTCTGAAATGAATAGAATCAATCATCTTCTTGACATACCTTTCCATAGGACTTTGATGACTCTGAAGGAGTCTTTTTTTCATCTCACTTGAATCCAATTCACAAGCTAATTAAGACATCATCCTCATGTTAAGGATCCTCTTTAAGAATGAAGGATGGGGGGCAGCTAGGTGGTACAGTGGTTAGAGCACCAGCCCTGAAATCAGGAGGACCTGAGTTCAAATCTGACTTCAGACATTTAACACTTCCTAGCTATGTGACCCTGAGCAAGTCACTTGACCCCAAGTGCCTCAGCAAAATAATTAAAAGTAATTTTTTTAAAAAGTATGAAGGATGAACAACAATAACAAAAGCATTCCTCTCATACCAACTTCACAAGATTGTAGTGAAACTCAAACGAGATAATGTTACCAGTACTTTATGGAATATTTTAAGATTTAACAAGCACTTTATAGATAAGAACTTATTTTATTCTAACAACAACCTGTGAAGAAGTTGTTATTTACTATCCCCATTTCACAAATGAGGGAAAGATTGTGACTTACCCAGTATCACACAGATGGTAAGCATAGGAAATAGGGTTCAGACTCAGTTCTTTCTTTTTTATATATATATAAAGCTTTTTTATTTACAAAACATATGAGTGACCTTTCAACATTGACCTTTACAAAAACTTTTTTTCCCAAGCTTTTCCCCTCCTTCCCCCCACCCCCCACCCCTAGATGACAGGTAATCTAATACATGCTAAATAGGATAAATTATATGACAAACACAATACATGTATACATATCTATACAGTTATCTTACTGCACAAGAAACATCAGATCTAGAAAGAGAAGAAGAAAAAAAAACAACCTAAGAAGGAAAACAAAATGCATGGAAATATTCACAGAAAGCGTTAAAATGCTGTGTTGTGGTTCACTCTCAGTTCCCACAGGCCTCTCTCTGGACGTATATGACTATCGTCATCGCAGAACAACTGGTTTGAATCACATCATTGTTGAAGAGAACCATGTCCATCAAAATTGATCATCGTATAGTCTTGTTGCTGTGTATAATGTTCTCCTGGTTCTGCTGATTTCACTCAGCATCAGTTCATGCAAGACTCAGTTCTTTCTAATTCCAAGTCCAGCACTCATAAGAAAATAGTGTCTAAAAAGGACTTACAAGACTTTCTTATATAACTTCCTCTTTTTACAAAATAGAAAATAGATGTTGAGAGCTGGTTGAGAACTTGGTCGAGTTACCTGCCCAGGCTCACACAACTAAGCAAGATTTGAACTCGGGTCTCCAAATCTCAGTGCAAAATTCTATCCCCAAGCCACCTATATAATTGTCCATTATTCTTATTTTAAAATGTCTATTCAGATTTTCCTCTAGATGACTGAGTTTTGGGAGGAAAGATCTTAGAAAATCGCCAATGAAATACCCATAGCTGCCTGCTAGCTAAGGTGAGCCAAGGGAGATGCTCCAGGTGAAGCCCTTTGCAGGTCAGGATCTTAGGGCTCCTGATTTCATAAATGCACCTCTTCCTCTTCTTGCAGAGAATAAGAATGAAATCATTTTGAGCCTGCTTCTCATTTAGTAATGAAGGATATGCACTGCAGGTCCCCATCTGTTTATCTGAGTAAGCTTTCCGTGCCTGCTGCTGTAACAAGATTAATGAAGCAAATAGCTCAAAGGTTTCCAATATGTAATACAATTTCTCAAGGCTAATTTAAATATTCCAAATCAAAAAAGAGGGGAGAGAATTGACTATTGTATTTCTCCCCCTAGATTTGTCTCTTTCATATTGAAACTTGAACTTCCCAAAAGGGGCTTAAATACTGCTAAATTCACATTCCCTTTAAACAACTTGAATCTTCTCCCTCTCCCCCTAGAGGATGGATGAAGCTCCCTGAGGACAGGGCTGTTTCAATTTGGGATTTGAATTTTCCAGCTCCTAGTACATGCTTAGCACATATTAGGCACAATCTGAATTCAATTCAATTGAATGAAATGGAAGCAAGTTTAGAGGAAAAATTATTGAATTTGAAATCAGAAGAATTCAGTTTGAATCTGGATATACTTTCTTCCTGTTTGATCTTGGACAAATTACTTAACCTCTCTCAGCATTGGCAACTTTATCCATAAAATGAGGGGGTGAGACCAGATGATGCTCTATCCAGCTCTAAATCTCCAATCTTATGAATTAAATTTGAAAGAACACATACACACACACACACACACGAATACACACACTCACACATACACACCACCCCTTCATAGAGAAGCTGGTTCCTTTTTCTGATAATTCATGACTGTTTGTGACTAAAAGGTCTGCTCCCAAGGACACCTGAGGCTTCTACCTTATTACAGCCCTAATGTCGAGCTCTGCCTCCACGACATGTCCTTCATTGGTCCCACCCTTTTGGGTCTCATCAGTGGGTTAGGCAAAGGGATGGACCTGTGATTCCACTGTGTAGGGAAGTCCTTGAGGAGGACGTAGAACAGTCTTAGAGGATTGTCTGAAGCACTGAGAAATCAAATGATGTTCTGAGGGTCACACAGTCAGTGGATAGACATCAAGGGCTGAGCCAGATCTTTCTAATTTTGAGGTTGGTTCTCTATCTACTATGTACCATAGTCTCTCATCTTATAAATGAATCAAAATTGATTTTCATTTTGATAATTTCACAATTCCCTAAAGAATAGAGATGATCCAGCACATTATACATTGAGGACTGGAATTCACTCCTCCTAAGTACACTGAGATGTCTACTGCTGGGGTGAAATGAGAATGGAGGGAAAATGGGATGGTATGAGAAAAGGGAGGGATAAAGAACAGCTACTCTCTGTGACAGTCCCTAAGAGCCTTTCTCATGGCTCCTTCCCCAGTCTGTTGACTGCCAAGCACAATCTATGTGATCTGTGCCCTGAGGACCACAGCTGTGCACTTCTGGCAATATGCTAGGGCCCATCTGCTGCACAGGTATTAACTTCTCAACTCTGAAGCTGGAATTTTAATATCTCTTTATTGTCATGAATCATCATTCAAAGCTCACAGCTTAGACCTGGTACTACTTTGTAAAGAAAAAGAAATATCCAGTGCTTTCTCTCCACCATAGACACTCACAACACTCTTTGGGGGTTCCATTGGACAAAGTAAGAAAACAACTTAGGATGGTTCAAAGCTGAAAAAAAGTGGAATATAGAGTATTGAGTCATGGCTCTGAAGTAAGAAGGGATGGACCTGTGAAATCAGAAGATCTGACTTCAAATCCTATGTCTGATACTATGTGTTTCTGGGAAAGTTGGTTAACTCTGCTTCAGCTTCCTCATCTGTAAAATGAAAAGGCTGAAATGGATGACCTTTGAGTTTTCTTCTGGCTTTAAATCTAATTCTTCTAACTTGCCATGTCTTTGCTTCCCTTTTCATAAAGGTAAAAACCGCCTGTCTTATTAGATTGGATTTATCTGTTTTGGGAAGCCTTTTTTTCCAGTTTCTTCCCCTTGTTAGCTCTGAAACTAATCAGTGCAATGATGATGCTTCTTCAAATTCTGAAAGACAGCTGGCCTGGCTCCACTCCATCTTCTCTTCTCCTTGCTGACTCCTATAACTAATTTATTCATTTAACAGGCATTTAGTAAGCACCTACTGTATATCAGACATTCTGCAAGAGCTAGGAATAAGAAAAAAAATTAAGCAATCCTTCCTACATATGTGTGTATACACACACATATATATACACATACACTATATGTATATATATATACATGAATAATATGTGGATATATTAAATATAAAATATTTACAAAATTACAAAGTACAAAAATATTTACATATGCAAATGTGTATATGAATAAAGCAAAATTATGTAAATAGGGATATTCTAGCAACTTGGTATGGAATTTAGCCCCCTTCCTATCTTCTCTACCCTCTTTTGGATAATTTTTAGTTGTTGATTTTTTCTCAGTACAACATAAATGACTTGAGGACAGAAATTGTTTCATTATTTTTCATATCTGATCCAAAATACTTAGCATAGTATCAACTTCAACATGATTATCATCATTTATATAGTACTTCATATATATTTTCTTGTTTGATCCTCATAACAACCCTAGGAGTAGATGCTAGTATGATCTGCATTTTAGAGATGAGGAAACTGAGGCATACAGAGGTAAAATGACCTACTCAAGGTCACACAGCTAGTTGAAACTCAGGACTTCCTGATCCAAGTTCAAGGGTATATACACTACACCATCTATTTCACTGAAAGATGATTTTCTAAAATGTTGCACCCAGAACTGAAGGCAGAGGGACACAGGATAAAAGAATGATCAATAAATTTAAATTCAAAGGATACTGTGGCAGGAGTTCTTAACTTGGGAACTGGGAATTTAATCATTTTCATGTATTTTAGTAACTTTCAATACAATTGGATGTCTTGGTAATGACATGTATACATATATATGTATATATTGTTTGATGCATTTAAAATATTATTTTAAGAAAGGATTTATAAGATTCATCAGAGTGACAAAAGAAGCTGAGACATAATAAAGTTCAAGGACCTCTGCTTTAGAATTTCAAATCCTACTTCTACCACTTTAGACAAGTCACTTCACTTCCTAAATATGTTTCCTCTTTCACAAAATGAAGGATTTAGACAAGATTGGTCTCTATCCTTACTACTTCTCTACTTATCAATGATGTAGATATGAGTGGACTGACCCCAGCAAAGTATTATGAAACTTACTTTCTTCATCCTAAATATTATACCTTTATCATTCTTTGCTTTCCTTCCTTCCTTCCTTCCTTCTTTTCTCTTTCTCTTTCTCTCTCTTTCTTTCCTTTTCTTCCTTCCTTCCTTTCTTCCTTCCTTTGTCCTTCCCTTCCTGCTTAGCTACTTTCCTTCCTTTTTTGTCTTTTTCTTCCTTCCTTCCTTTTTTCTTTACTTCTTCCTTTTTTATATTTTTCCTTCTTTTCTTTCTTCTTTCCTTTCTTCTTTCCTTCTTTTGTCTTTTTTCCTTTCTCCCTTATTTCCTTCTTTTTTTTGTCTTCCTCCTTCCTTCCTTTGTTTTTTCCTCCTGCTTCCTTACATTCCTGTCTTTTTGTCTTTTTCTTCCTTCCTTCATTCCTTCCTTCTTTTGTTTTTTCTCCCTTCCTTCTTTCTATCCTTCATTCCTTTTTTCATTCTTTCCTTTTTTATCTTTTTTCTTCTTTCCTCCTTCCCTCCCTCCCTCCCTTCCTTCCCTCCTTTCCCTCCCTCCTTGCTTCCTTGCTTCCTTCCTTTTTTCTTCCTTCCTTCCTTCCTTCCTCTCTACTTTACTTTCTTCCTTCCTTTCTTCTTTCTTTCTCTATCTTCCTATTTTTCTTTATTTCTTTTTTCTCTTCCTTTCTTTTTGTCTTTCTTTCTGTCATTCTGTTTTTTATTTCTTTCTTTCTGTGTTTCTGTCTCTTTTTTGCCTTTTTTATTGCAGCCTAATATCAAACTTGGTTTCTTGCTCACACACAAATCAAAAAGAACACAGTAATATAATGGAACATGAGGAGCTCGACATAATTCAGGATAAACAGCCATAATATCTTGTCTTACCATGACAGGGAGCTACAGAAATGACAGGTGGGTGGGAAACTACACAGGATGCC
>JAJPUD010005346.1:25411-68032 GCA_023553655.1 Myrmecobius fasciatus
TAGTGAATCCAAATCCCTTATGTTGCAAACAAAGGCACTTGATCAGGGTCACCTAAGCAATAAAAGACAAAGGCAGATTTTAAATCAAGGTCCTGACTCCTGACCTGTATTCTATCCACTATACCACACCCCTCACTGGCTACATAATAAGTAAGAGAAAAGGAGAGACATGTGAAGAAAAAGCAGAAACAGGCAGGAACCACTGAGATGGGGAAAAGTCAGAACTTTTAGCATGAGATTACAAAACTATAAGAATTTCCTACCAAGCAATGTAACTCAAATTAGCAAGTATTTGTCAATGGTGCACTTCTTGCTGAGCATCCACAGGAACTTCTGCAGGATTCAAGAGAGATAGAGGAGCAGAGCGAACATAATAAAAATGACAATACTACCCAAACTAATCTACTTATTTAGTGCCATACCAAGCAAACTCCCAAGAAATTATTTTACAGATCTAGAAAACATAGTAGCAAAGTTCATTTGGAAGAACAAAAGGTCAAGGATATCAAGGGGGTTAATGAAAAAAAAAAAGGCAGATGAAGGTGGCCTTGCTGTACCAGATCTAAAACTATATTATAAAGCAGCGGTCATCAAAACCATTTGGTACTGGATAAGAAATAGCAGTCGATCAGTGGCATAGGATAGGTTATCAGGACAATCTAGGCAATAACCTTAACAATTTAGTGTTTGATAAACCCAAAGACCCCAGCTTTTGGGATAAATACTCACTATTCGGCAAAAACTGCTGGGAAAATTGGAAACTAGTGTGGAAGAAATTAGGGCTTGACCCATACCTAACACCACATACCAAGATAAGATCTAAATGGGTTCAAGATCTAGATATAAAGAGTGATTTCGTAAGCAAGTTAGAGGAACGTAATATAGTTTACCTCTCAGACCTGTGGAGATGGAATAAATTTATGTCCAAAGAAGATCTGGAACTCCTAATTGAACACCAGATGGATAATTTTGATTATATTAAGTTAAAAAGTTGCTGTACAAATAAAACTAATGCAGATAAGATAGGACGGAAGCATCAAATTGGGAAATCATCTTTACAATTAATGGTTCTTATAAAGGCCTCATTTCTAAAATATATAGAGAATTGTCTCATATATATAAGAATTCAAGCCACTCTTCAATACATAAGTGGTCAAGGGATATGAACAGACAATTTTCAGATGAAGAAATTAAAACCATCTCTAGTCATATGAAAAGTTGCTCCAAATCACTATTGATCAGAGAAATGCAAATTAAGACAACTCTGAGATACCACTACACACCTGTCAGATTGGCTAAAATGACAGGAAAAGATAACGATGAATGTTGGAGGGGATGTTGGAAAACTGGGACACTAATACATTGTTGGTGGAACTGTGAACGGATCCAACCATTCTGGAGAGCAATTTGGAGCTACGCTCAAAAAGTTATCAAACTGTGCATACCCTTTGACCCAGCAGTGTTTCTATTGGGCCTATATCCCAAAGAGATCTTAGAGGAGGGAAAGGGACCCACATGTGCAAGAATGTTTGTGGCAGCCCTTTTTGTAGTGGCTAGAAACTGGAAACTGAAGGGATGCCCATCAATTTGAGAGTGGCTGAATAAATTATGGTATATGAATGTTATGGAATATTATTGTTCTGTAAGAAACGACCAGCAGGACTATTTCAGAGAGGCCTGGAGAGACTTGCATGAACTGATGCTGAGTGAAACGAGCAGAACCAGGAGATCATTATACACGGCAACAATACTATATGACGATCAATTCTGAGGTCCATGGCTCTCTGCAACAAAGAAATGTATCAAACCAGTTCCAATTGTTCACTGAAGAAAACCATATACACTCAGAGAGAGGGATATGAAATATGGACCACAACGTAACATTTTCATGATCTCTATTGATGTTTGCTTGCATTGTGTTGCCTTTCTCTGGTTTTCTTTTTTTTTCTTGTAGATAGGATTTTTCTTACACTTGTCAACTATTATTACATTATTAACATGTAGTGGACTTCCTGCCATGTAGGGGAGGGGAGGGGACTGGGGATAAAAGTTGTAATGGAGAGCTTTGTAAAGATCAATGCTGGGGAACTACCCATACATATGTTATACACATAAAAAGCTTTAATAAAAAAGAGAGATAGAGGAGCAAGGGAGAAGCAAGAACAGAAAAAAGAGAAAAATAAAAGAGCTGAGGGCAGGGGAGGAAGGAAGTCAGATGCAGATTCAAAGGCTCAGTATCTGCCAAAATTTCCATAGCAACATTCTCTGTGGTAACAAAAAATTCAAAACAAAGTGGGTGCCCAGTGAGTGGGGAATAGTTGAAAAAATATAGTAATTGAATAGTTTCCTGCAGTAGGAGAAAAGGAACATAAGGGATTCTAAGAAAAATGAGAAGATTTCTATGAAATGATACTGAATGAATTCAACAAAACAGACAACTACTACAATAATGTAAGTAAAAATGGGTTGGTCCTGGGACAAAATAATGTACACATTTTCAGACAAAGTATGAGGAAGGGATAGTGGAAGGCAGGGATAGAGAGAAACAGAGGCAGAGAAAGAGAGGGACAGAGGCATATAAAGAGACAGAGACAGAGAGTGACAGAAGCATATAGAGAGAAAGAGACAGACAAACAAGGACTGAGAGTGACAGAAAGAGAGAGAGAGAGAGAGAGAGAGACAGAGACAGAGACAGAGACAGAGACAGAGACAGAGACAAAGACAGAGAAAGAGAAAGAGACAGAGAGAACAAATAGTGGATAAAGATTTTTAAGCATCTGCTCTACTATATGCTAGGGAAGCTAAGTGGCAGAGTAGGTAGAATTCTAGGCCTGGAATCAGAGCAAAACTTATTTCAAACACTAGCTATATGCCCTGAACAAGTCACTTAATATTATTTACTTCAATTTCATCATCTGTAACATGAGTTGGAGAAGGAAATGTCAAATACTTCCAGTACCTTTGCCAAGAAAACCTCAAATGGGATCAGGTAGAGTCTGACAGGACACGACAACCACAACTATGTGCCAGGCATTGTGTTGAACATCTTTTTGTACAAAATACAAAAAAGGGCAAAGATAATCCCTGCTCTCAAGTAGATGACAATTTAACAGGAGAAAACAAAAATCTGTATACAGGATGAATAGGAAATAACTGACAGAAGGAAAATGCTAGAATTAAAAGAAGCTGGGGAAAGTTTCCTTGTAGAAGATAGGACTTCAGTTGAACCTTAAAGGAAGCCATGGAGGTCAGTTCTCAGAGCAGAAGTCAGAGAGCATTCCCAAGGACAAGAAAGGAGAAAAGGAAGGAAGGGAGAAAGAAAAGGAAGGAAAGAAGGAAAGAAGGAAGGAAAGAAAGAAAGAAAGGAGAAAAGGAAGGGAGGGAGGGAAAAAGGAAGGAAGGAAAGAAAGGAAGAAGGAAAGAAGGGAGGGAATGAAGGGAGGAAGAAGAAAGAGAGGGAAGGAGGGACAAAGGAAGGAAAGGAGAGAGGGACAAAGGAAGGAAAGGAGGAAGGCAGGAAGGCAAGAAAGATGAATAAAAGCACTCTTACAACAATCCTTTTTTTCCTGTTACTTTTGAATATTATTTTTATTGATATCTTGTTTTATGTCACCTAGATTTCCCCATACTTATTTTTCCTGCTCCCTACCAAAAATTCATCACATGAAAACAAAGAATCTCTTTTTCAAAAAGGAAAAAGAAAAAATCATCAAAATAAATAAATATATTGGAAAAATCTGACATCATATAATGTTCCAAACTCATCAGGTCTTTGGGGCTGCAAAAGGCCAGGTTTGTTCTTCATAATTTTCCAATTATTGTAATTGTTCTTTTCATTTACATTTTTATCAGTATGCATGTTATTTTCTTTACTTTGCTTGCTTCCCTTTTCACCAGTTCATATGACGTTTTTCATACTTTTCTGTACTTTTCATGTTCACCTTTTCTTAAAGCATAGTAGTGTTCCATTACATCTATGTGTTATCTATCAACTATAAAATTGCCAATTGTATTTACTTCGCTTCCAATTCTTTGCCATTTCTTGAAAATGTACATGTACGTGTGCACACGTACACACATGCATGCACACACACACACCACAAAGTTGCTATAAAGTTTTGGTGTATATAAAGACTCACTTTTTGTTCATGACCTCCTTGAGGTACAAACCTACCCTTAGAATTTCTGGGTCAAAGGGTATGACCATGTTAGCCACATTATTTGCATAATTCTAAATTGCTTTCCAGAATAGTATAATGAGCCACAGGTTCACCAACAGTACATTGGTGTGCCATTCTTTTCAAAACCCCTACAATATTAATTATTCAAATCTTTTGTCATCTTTGCTAATTTGTTCAATGTGAGATGAAATCTTGGAATTATTTTGATTTATATTTGTCTTGGGATGAGTGATTTGGTGAATTCTTTCATATACTTTTTATTAGTTTGTGATTTTTCATTGTTTGCTTTCTTGGGAACGGGGGACATGGACAGGGGAGGGAGAAAACTTTGGAATATGATCTTGCAAAAATGAATCTTGAAAACTATTTTATTTGGAAATATAAAATACTACTGAGAAAAATTAGCTTAAAATATAAAAAGCTCGTGGTTTTCTCTTTTCTTTTTTGAGAACTACTTAGTTCTATCTTTTGATGACTTAGCTATTAGATAATAGCATTGAGACATATTTTCCTGTTGTCTGCATGTCATGAATACAAAACTCTTAAAGAAGAAATTTATGTTTTTTTTCTCATTTTACCACTTTCTTCTTACCCTAGAAGCATTTTTTGCAAAAGCTTTTCAATTCCATATCATTTAAATCATACATTTTATTTTTTACAATTGCCTCTCCTTTTTTTGGCTAAGAATTCATTTCCTACCTATAGCTGTGAAAAGCCTACAATGAACACTCCTCTCTTTTTATGATTTGATCTTTAATTCATTAGATTTCAAGCTTTTCAAGAGCAGAAACTGTTTTTTGCCTTTCTTTGTATCCCCAGAACTCAGCACAGTGCTTGGCACATTGTAGAAACGTAAATACTTATTTACTGACTTTAATATTCAGATCGCATATCCATTTTAACAATTTTATTGTGGAATACAACACAGTTTGTCTGAGCCTAATTTCTGCCAGGTTGCAATTTTCCCAGAAGTTCTTATCAAATAAGATGTTCTTTTCTAAGTAGTTTATGTTTGTGGCTTTATACATCCTTATTATTGTCATCCTTATCTTCCTCATCATCATCACTTTGTCATACTTTTCCTCATCATAATCATCATCATTTATTGTCATATAATCTTTTTCATTAGCATCTTTCTCATCATCAGAGTTAACTTCATAGATGAAGAGATAGGTGCAGAAAGGACAGGATCACAAATTGGTTTGAAACAAGATTCATTTCTTATGGTTTTTTGGTCCAAATGTAACTTTCAAACTGAAATAAACTTTTATTCCAGCTCTGGAATAAGTAACTCCAAAAAATCAAAATAATAATAATAGCTAATATTTACATAGTACTTTAAGGACTAGTGTTCTCTCCCAAACCAGCCTGTGAAATGGACAACAGGAGTATTGTTCTTTCAGAGGACAAAAGTAGGACCACATTTGCAAACAGGTAGATTTATGTTTGATATAAGATTTCCTCAAAAACTGAGTTACCTAAAAGTAGGCTAGGCTATTTCATGATAAAATGAGTTCCCCCTCACTGAAGATCCTCAGGCATAGCTGATTGGTGACCTGTTAAATTTATTATTGTTGTTAGTAATTTCAGTCATGTTCAAATCTCCACAACCCAATTTGGGGCTTACTTGGCAAAGAAACTAGAATAGTTTGTGATTTCCTTCTTCAGATTATTTGATGGATGGGGAAACTGAGACAAATAGGTTTGTAACTTGCTCAGGATCACACAGCTTAGTAAGCGTTGAAGGCCAGCGTTGAACTCAGGTTCTCCTCACTCCAGTACAATGCTTTATTCACTGTGCCACCTAGCTGCCCTAGAGAGTTTTTGTTCAGATATAGGTTGAATAATATATCCTTTTCAGCTCTGAGAAGATGTGATATTGTAAATGATTATAAACTCTCCCATACTTAAAGCATGAGTTATGAGGGTAATATTAAGTAATCTATCTCCTTCTCAAAGCAATGAGAATAACTAGTAGATCCCTGAAGCATTCTCTATTCACCCTTCAAACAGAAAACCTATTTTTTTCTTCTGCTAACAGGTTTTGACTCCGTTCTAGACCATTAGTGACTATTAATGAAGGAAAAGACATTACTTCCCCACCTTCCCCTATTTAAAACTCCTATTTGTTTTTGATGCCAGCGAACTCAAGGAATATATTAATTTTAATCTATGATCAAGTCTATATCCAGGACTTTAACAAACTCACTTTTTAGCTTATAAAATTAAAATTAAACATAAAGACAATTCATGAATTTGATGGTTATTTTTTATGTGATGTAGTACAGCACATAAAATTTTTAAGAATCTTGAAGCTGAAAGCAAGCTAGATATTCATCCATCAATCAATCACAAAATATTACTGGGTTCTTAGTCATGCACTCTGCTGCACACTGGGTATCCAAATGTAGCCCATATAAAATCTGAGGAACTATATCCCAATTCTAGGACCCAAAGAAAGACTATATTTGATCCTTTGGGGGATGCTTAAGGTTATTCTTTAATGCCATTGGCTCTAACCTCCATCTGTATATATGTTTCCCTGAAAATCATCAGTTAAGACTCAACCATCTTCATTTGCTTTCAGAAAGGGATCACTCCCCAGAATATCTATGCTATCCCCCAACATGTTCACCTATCAAGCCTAAAATGGAGTATAGTAATTTTAATCCTACCCTTATACAAAAAAAAATAGTCCGATTTAAGGAGCTCAAATTCTAATAAATGAGATAATACATAAGTAATTAGATACATACATAAAAGATATTACTCATATATTAGATACACATATAAATACAAGATGTAATCAAATTAGATACAAAGTAACTTTAGAGTATAGACATCAAACACATAACCCACAAGTCATATGAACCTGTAATACTCCTGAGTGTGGCCCAAAGTGAATGAAAATATAATTGGAAAATATTCAACAAAATAAAAAATATAATAATACATAGATAATATTACATTTTAAAACTCAGTGGCCCCTGAGATTCTTATAAGCAGATGAGTGGACACAATTTCTATTGAGAGAGAAAGTCTCTAGCATCTTGAATAACGGAGAAAAGCCTCATACAGATTGTATTTGAGTGAATCTTGAAGAAAACCAAGAACCTAAGACATAAAAGTGAAGAGAGCAAGAATTCTAGATATAGGGAACAGGCAGTGCAAAGACAAGGAGGTGGGAGATGAAGGATCATGTGTGAGAAATAGCAAATAGATGTCATCTAATTCAAATGAGGGCAGCTAAGTGGAGACATAGAGCACTAAGACTGAAGTCAAGAAGAATCATTTTCCTGAATTCAAGTCTGACCTCAGATAGTTGGTGGCTGGATGACCCTAAGCAAGTCACTTAACCCTGTTGGCTTTAATCAGAAACAACTGCACAACAAATCCCAAATTGTTTCCTATTATATTTTTCAAAAGAGGAAAATGAGATGCAGAGAGAAGTCACCCAAATAATGAATTTCTTTTTTATTGTTTTATTTTTTCTGGTTACATATATGTATTAATTTTAATATACATTTCTTTATGAATAATGTTGGTAGAGAAAAATTAGAATAAAAGGGGAAAAACACAAGAGAAAAAATGAAGAAAAAGAAAAAAAATGAAAATAGCATGTGTTGATTTACATTCAATCTCCATAGTTCTCTTTCTTGATGCAAATGGTATTTTCTATCCAAAGTTATTGAGATTGCTTTGGATCACTGAACTTCATTGAGAAGAACCAAATCTTTCATAGATGGTCATCCCACAATCTCGCTGTTATTATGTACAATATATTCCTGGTTCTGCTTATTTCCCTCAGTATCAGTTCATGTAAATCTTTCCAGGCCTTTCTAAAATCAGCTAGCTCATCATTTTTTATAGAACAGTAGTATTCCATTACTTTCATTTACGATAATTTATTTAGCCATTCCCCAATTGATTGGCATCCACTTATTTTCCAATTTTTGACACCACAAAAAGAGATATTACTAACAGTTTTGCACACATGGGTCCCTTTCCCTCCTTTATGATTTCCTTGGAATACAGACCCAGTATGGTACTTCTGCTTCAAAAAATATGCAAAGTTTTATAGCCCTTTGGGCATAATTCCAAATTGCTCTTTAGAATGGTTGGATCAAATAATTAGTTTTTTAATTGCATCTAGACTCCCAAAGTTTTCAATCTCATAATTGTGTTGTTTCTATTTACCATGGTTGTCTCCGTCACCTAATTCTTTAAGACTGAATTTTTTAAAATGATTTTTCTTATTTTCATCTGTGATTCCATTAGCAAAGGGAATTGCTGATGTGGAAACTTCCTCTGCAGATCAACAACCTTTCTATAATTTATGATCACAGACAGCTGCCTGGAACACTGAGAAATCAAGAGACTACTCCAAAGTCACGTAGCCAGAAGGAGTTGGAAGGGAAGGTGCAGCATATAAACATTTATATAATGCTTACTATGTACTAAGTACTTCATTTAGGGATAATATACCTTTTGATCTTCACACAATCCTGGGAGGTATTGTTATTCATTGTTTTGGTCATGGCCATCTCCTTGTGATCCTATTTATGGTTTTCTTTGCTAAAATATTGGAGTACTTTGCTATTTCCTTCTCCAGCTCATTTTATAGATGGGGAAACTGAGGCAAACAGGGTGAATAGACTTGCTTAGGGTCACACAGGTAATTATTTGTTATTTCCTTCTCCAACTTATTTTATAGATGAGAAAACTGAGGGAAACAGGGTGTATTAACTTGCTCAGTGTTATATAGCTAGTGATTTGCTATTTCTTTCTCCAGCTCATTTTACAGACAATAAAACAGAAGGAAACATATTGAAGTTTCTTGCTTAGAGTCACACAGTGAATGTCTGAAGCCATATTTAAGCTTAAGTTTTCTTTATTCTAGGCCCTAAATTCTATCCATTTTGCCACCTAGCTGCCCTAGGAAGAAATTGAATCAGGTTAAATGACTTATCCAAGATCATACCGATCATAAATTTGAGCCATATTTGAACCCAGGTCTTCTTGACTATCCACTGCAAATGAGTGCTCACTGGAAACTTCTGAGAGAATAGTTACATTTTGCCAAGGTAGGAAGACAGATGTCAAGATGCTGATAAGTGAGTGAGAAGAGAGTATTTGTGGCAACTTGTATAGACCAAATCTGCAAAGAGTTTGGCTAAAAGGCAGAGGTAAGCTAGCATATTACAGCTTGAAGGGAATACTAAATCTAAGCAAAGTTTGTTTTGTTTTTTTTTTCAAGATAGGAAAGTCTTGGGGATGTTTGAAGGCAATAAAGAAGAACCAGAAGACAAGGAAATGTTGAAGACCAAAAAAAAAAAAAAAAAAAAGAAGGAGAATGCTTGAGTTTCCTGATATAATTCCTCTGGGTTTCCAGCCTCCCTCTAAACAAATAACAAAATCCTTGTGCTTGTTTTATTTTAGTTTTTATTGTAATAAGTTTATTTATTTTTAATACCCATTGCTCTATGAATCATGTTGAGAGACAAAAATCAGAACAAAAAGGAAAAACCATGGGAGATATTTAAAAAAACAAACAAACAAAAAAAAATAAGAGAACATAGTATGCATTAATTTGCATTCATTCTCCTTAGTTCTTTTTCTGGATGCAGATGACATTTTTTGCCCAAAGTCTGTTGGGATTGCTTCGGATCACTGAACCACTGAGAAAAAGCAAGCCTTTCAGCATTGATCATCATACATTCTTGCTATTATTGTGTATAATGTATTCCTGGTTCTGTTTATTTCTCAACATCAGTTCATATAAATCCTTCCAAGCCTTTCTATAATCAGCTTGTTCATCATTTTTATAGAGCAAAAATATTCCATTACCTTTATGCACCACAACTTGTTCAGCCATTCCCCAATTGATGGACATCCACTCCATTTTGAATTCTTTGCTATCAAAGCTCCTACAAACATGTTTTGCATATGTGGGTTCTTTTCCCTCCTTTATGGTTTCCTTGGAATATAAACACAGTAATGGCACTGCTAGGTCAAAGGGTATGCACAGTTTTATAGCTTTATGGGCACAGTTCCAGATTGCTCTCCAGAATGGCTGGATCATTTCACAACAATGCATTAGTATGCCAGTTAACATTTATCATTACCTTCTCCTGTCATCCTAGCCAATCTAAGAGGCGTGAAATGGTACCTCAGAGTTGCTTTAATTTGCATTTCTCTAATCAATAGTGATTTAGAGAATGTTTTAAATAATTATAAATGGATTTAATTTGTTCATCTGAAAATTGTATGTTCATATCCTTTGACCATTTATCAATTGGGAAATGACTTGTATTCTTATAAATTTGACAAAATTCTTTATATATTATAGAAATCAGAACTTTATCAGAAATATTGTCTGTAAAGATTTTCTTCCCAGCTTTATACTTCCCTTTTAATCTTGTTTCTATTGGTTTTATTTGTGTAAAAACTTTGTCCATTTTGCCTTTCATAATTTTCTCTAATTCTTCTTTAGTCATAAATTCCTCTCTTCTCCAAAGATGATAGGTAAATTATCCCTTGTTCTCCTAATTTGTTTATGGTATCATTCTTTATGTCTGAATCACGTATCCCATTTTGACCTTATTTTGCTGTGGAGTATGAGATGTAGGTCTAAGCCAAGTTTCTGACATCATTTTCCAGTTTTCCCAGCAAATTTTCTCAAATAGTGTGTTCTTATTCCAGAATCTAGAGTTTGGGGGTTTATCAAATAGTAGATTGCTATAGGCCTTGATTATTATGTTGTATGTATCTAATTTATCCCACTGACCCATCACTCTATTTCTTAGCCAATACCAAATGGTTTTGATGACTGCTGCTTTATAATATAGTTTTAGGTTTGGTACTGCCAAACCACAATCCTTTGTATTTTTTTCACTGATTTCCCTTGATATCCTTGACCTTTTGTTCTTACAGATGAAATTTATTATTATTTTTTCTAGTTCTATAGAATAATGTTTTAACAGTTGGATTGGTATGGCACTAAACAAATAGACCAATTTAGGCAGAATTATTACCCCTTCCCTCTTTCTCTTACCTTTGTCTTTAGTGTTTCTGTCCTCCCTACTATCATCTCCCTTTTCTTTTCTTCTTTCTTCTCCTATTTCTTTATGGGGTTAGATAAATTTCTGTAGCCAACTGAATGATTAAATTATTCCCTCTTAAATCCAAAACTAATGAGATCAAGCTTCAAACAATGCTCATTCCCCTCCATTCTTTCCCTCAATTGTAATAGGTCTTTTGTACCTCTTCATGTGAACTAATTGTCCCATTATACCTCCCCTTTCCTCTTTTTCCAGTACAGACCTTTTCCCACCCCTTAATGTTTTTTTTTCTTTGATATCATCACATCAGAGTCCATTCACAACCACAGCCTCAGTCTATGTGATGCTCTCCTCTGTCTGCCCCAGTAGCAGATACAGTTCTCAAGAATTACAGATATTGTTTTCTCATCTAGGGAAGTAAACAGCTTTACATACATACATACATACATATATATATATATATATATATATTTATATATTTTTTATTTTATTTATAATATGTGTGTGTGTATGTATGTATACACATATATATTTCCCCTTGTTTACCTTTTTATGGTTCTCTTGAATCCTATGTTTGTAGATTAATTTTTTTTAGTTCTGCTTTTTCAATAGAAATGATTGAAAGTCTCTTACTTCATTGAAGCGCCATCTCCTTCCCTGAAAGATGATGCTGAGTCTCCCTGGGTAGTTAATTTTTGTTTGTAACCCTAAGTCCTTTGCCTTCTAGAATATGATATTTGGCCCTCCGATCCTTTATTGTAGAAGCTGACAAATCCTGGGTAACCCTGACTATTAGTCCTTGATATTTGAATTGTTTTTGTCTGACAACTTGCAGTATTTTTTCCTTGATATTATAGTTTTGGAGTTTCACAACAATGTTCTTTGGGGTTGTCTTTGTGGGATCTCTTCCCACAGGTGATTAATGAATTCTTTCAAGAAGTATTTCCCCCTCTGTTTCTAGAATATTGGGGAAGTTTTCCTTAATGATATCTTATAGAATGCTATTCAGGCTCTTTTTGGATTATGGCCTTAGATAGACCAATAATTTTTAACCTGAATCTTCTGGATCTATTTTCCAGATTGGCTGTTTTGCCATTGAAGTATTTCACATTTTCTTCCATTTTTTCATTCTTTTTAGTTTGTTTGGCTGATTACTGCTGTCTCACAAAGTCATTAGTTTCCATTTGCCCTGTTCTAGTTTTTAATGTGTGATTTTCTTCAGATAGCTTTTGTATCTTTTTCTGTTTGGTTTATTCTAATGTTTAAGGAGTTGTTTTCTTCATTTTTTTCCTTCCTTTTCCAAACAGTTGACTTTCTCATGCAAACCTCTCATTTCTTTTCTCATTTTTTCTTCTACTTCTTTTATTTGTCTTTTGAAGTCTTTATGAGCATTTACAAGAAGCCTCTTTGGGCTTGATACCAATTTATTTCACTCTTTGGGATTTCCTCTGTGGACATTCCGTCCTCATCTGAGTTTGTGTTTTGGTCTACCCTGTCACTATAGTAGATTTCTATGGTCAAGGTTCTTTTCTGTTTCTTTCTCATTTTCTTTTCTTTTTTGGTATTTTTTTTTTACTTTTAAGGTGGAGTTTTGATCTTGGAGTAAAGGTGTCACTGTCCTAAACTTCCCGTGCAGCTTTGAGTCTTTGCTTTGAGCACAGGGGCCCTTTGTGTTTGTAGGGAGTAGC
Organism: Myrmecobius fasciatus; assembly: GCA_023553655.1. NCBI lineage: Eukaryota > Metazoa > Chordata > Mammalia > Dasyuromorphia > Myrmecobiidae > Myrmecobius > Myrmecobius fasciatus. Next base: position 38,342 of record JAJPUD010005346.1, read on the forward strand.
TTTGCCTGCTCTTTTTAGGAAACTGCCTGGTTTCCCAGAGTTCGCCTTCTGAGCTGGGACTGGAAGCTGCCCCACTGATTTGCTCCTCTACAAGCCAGGACTGAGGATCTTAGTTGCTAATTTGCTGTGATTGAGATCCTCTTGCCTACTTTGCCAGAGTCTGTATGACCTTTTCACCTCAGTAAGACATCTTTCTAGATGCTTTTTGAGTCTGTCTTGAGCTGAAGAGTGATTTCATTCTATCAAACTGTTCAGAGGCTTGGTTTCATGAGGATTTTGAAAGAAACTGGGAGAGCTCAAACAGCTTCCTGACTTTATTCCACCATCTTGGCTCCATCCCCTGAAACTACAGACCAATTAGTTGTATCCAGAATAGATCCTTGTGTTTATTTCATATAAATTTAGGACATATGCATATGTTTATATGCTGTTTACCCCAATGCAACATAAGTTCCAGTAGAAAAGATATTTCATTTTTCTCTTTATGTCTTCAGCACTTAGTAAATAAAGTGTCTGGCAAATAGTAGATGGTGAAAACATGTTAGTAGATATAAAAGACTGATTTACAAGCACTTTCACTTTTTTGTTTGTTCATTGTGTGAAGTAAATAATCAGAAATGAACAGGACCATTCCTATGATGAGAGTATGTGATATCTGATGGATCAACTACCAAATCAGTTGATACCTGATGGGGCTGCAACTTCTAGGTGAAATACAACAGTAATGCTGAGGCCCCCAGACTTCAGGAGTGTTATTATTCTGAAAATCTGTTTGTCAATGATCCTAGTCTTCTGGCTTTGGGAATACTATAGTATAATCCTAGAAACTTCCATGACTGTGAGATAACAATCTGTTGATCAGTGCATACCAGATCACTCTTTGTTTCTACCTCTGGGACATAAAATTAGCATATCAGTAACATGAAGAACCAGATCTCTCTGTCTTTTTCTATAAATTTGTCTTCTAATTCCTGGTTCTTTGCTAAAATCCTTTTGGAACTTAGCCCACTTCAATTGACTATAATTACAATAAACTTTTCCCCTTGACTTGGAGATGGGTTCAAGTCTGCAAATGTTTTTTGAGACACCTCACAGAACCAATCTATGACCTCAACCCTTTGGGGTCTCCTTTTGAACATCAACAGTAGCCATCCAATTTCTAGAGAAATAAAGAATAGTCCCTAACCCCCTTCATTACTCCCTTATTGTATAGTAATACATAGATAAGAAACACACAATATAGGACAGTATGAAAAAGTTTTGATCCATCATTGGAGGGAACTATTCATCAAAGAGAACATAAATCCCTAAATGTTTTATAATATCTCAAAAGATAAATGGATCGTGTGTGCATTAAATTGTAGTTGCATGAGTTTGGGGGATAGAAAAGTTGAGCAATCCAAAAGGATTGGATGTAATACAGGGTGAAGCCCTAGGCAAGGGGAAAGGAATGGACATTATTATGACATTGACTGTATTAAATGTGTTATAAAGTTATCTCATTTGATTCTCAAAATAACCCTGTGAGGTAGGCGCTATTATTGTTTCCATTTTATAGATGAGAAAATTGAGGCACAAATGTTAAGTAACTTGCCACAAATCACATAACTAGAAAAATGTTGAATTTCAACTCAGATCTTCCCTACTTCAGACCCAGAACTATTCATTTTGCCCCCTAGCTACTGTAGTTGGAGTACACAACCTTTGATTTAAACTCAAAGCTTTGCCACTTATTTCCTGTGGGACTCCATTAAAGTGACTTCACCTCTCTGTACCTCCCTATCTATAAGATGACGAGACAGATCATTCTTTTTTGTTATATTATTAACCAAATATTAATTAGGATTAATGTTTTTGCTATCTCTTCATTCAAGGACCAACTCTGGTAGGCCAGTCAATCAGTCACTGAAAGTCATTGCTGATAGATGAAGTGCCAAAATTCTCTCAGAACATACCCTTGAACTTGGGCAAGACCCCACCCAACTAGAAGGTCTTACTTCTGTATGAGTATAAACAGAATATAATCTGGGTGAATTCTAGCTCCAAGCATTAAGTCCACACCCTTGTACACCTCCATTGGCGTTTAGGGTAACCCAGCCCATGAAAGAGAAAAGCAACCTGAGTGCTCTAGGTAGAGATGGATTCCTTTGTCCACAATGCTGGAGGCAGCTGAATCTTATGATCAAAATACATTCTCAGCAGGAGGAGTTAAATACTTTTAGCCCATCTTCTCATTAAAATGCCCACTCCTTCATTAACTGCTTACTACTCAGGGTTGATTTTTATCTGTTGGGAAGGGAACCCCCCCTTTTAAAAATCATATTAAGGCATTCAGTTTCTCCACTGGGTATCTTTGGTTAATGAGAGAAACCACTGACTATCAATTTATTGAACATCAGTTAACCTAATTAATAAATTAAATTTTAATTACCCAATAACTATCTCTGAAGCTTTTCATTCATCTCAATATGGGAATTAGACTAGATGATTAAGGGGGCATGGGACATGATGCCAGCTTAAGATGATGTCACCTTACATTAAGTAAGTTTATTTGATCATTGCTCCTCACAACTCTACATGCCAAAACTACCATTATGGGGAGTTGGAAGATGCATTAGTGGGATTTGATGGTGGTTCATATGGAAAAGAGGTGACTATCTCGGGATGGATGAATTAGAACTTTTCCAAATCCCCCAAAAGGGTGGCTATGGGTCCTGCTGACTCTCAGAAAGGGGACATTTGTCACTGACAGAGGCAGGAACTTGCTGAACTCCATGAATGATGAACATTTCTCACTCTGCCCACACACCATTAATCTAGTGGCAAACTTCAGCCTGGGGGAAGATGGGAATTGAATGGACATTTTCCCAGTTACTTTTATCACTGGCAGCTCATTCAACTGTCTCTGTGTATCACATATCCCCACTTGCCTCCTGGATGAAGATCAAAATGATCGCCTAAAATCAGGACATTTGGGAGAAGCAATAATATGGAGTTTCTTCTGAAGGCACTAAGTGAGAAATTGGAAGGATGACTCATCCTGATCTGAGTTTTGCAAGGTGAAGAGATGTCACAAATACCACATTCTCCAGGATTTGGTTAAATAATTCACTTCTATTTGGTTGGATACTAGGGTTCCGTCTGTAAGAAGACTGCAATACAAGCACAACATTTAGGTGCCTGCTATAGACAAAGAACTGTGTTAGGTACAGAAAATGGTATCTCTATCACCACCACTACACCCCCAAATTAGTTTGATTTTATGTCATATATATTTCCTGTTTACTTAAATGTGTATATTTTATTTCCGTCATTAGTTTGTAAGCTCTGAAAATAGGATTTGTACTTGTATCCTTTGCGCCTAACATAGTACCTAAAATTTAGAGGATAATTTTAAGATGCTTTGATTTGAATTGGATTGGATTATAAAAGATTTTAGTTCATATCATCATAGAATATCATAGTTAAAATAGACTAATTCAACATCTGTATAAGTAGTAATCCCCTTGGTAAGAATCTTCTGTAATTAAAAAAGACAGTTCCTGACCAAGTTTTAGGGTAGTAGAGGGTTAATACCAGTAAAAGTATACATGACAGGAAAGAATTACATGAATCAAGTCACTAAAGAGTTATGAATCTAGATGCCTTCTAAGTTCTACCTTGGGCTAAGTGAGGTAAGGAATGTAAAAAAGCATAAGACACCATTGCTGTCATTAAATAACAGAATTTTGATGGGAGTAGGAGGAGAGGGGACAGAAAGGTGCAGAAAAGTAATAAGTTAAAAGTCATTTATTATTTATTATTTAGCAAAGGCAGCTAGGTGGCACCATAGTGGATAGAGCACTAGACAAAGTGAGAACAATTCATCTTCCTAAATTCAAACCTGGCCTCAGACATTTATTAGCTGTGCAATCTTGGGCAAGTTTCATCATTCTGTTTGCCTCAATTTTCTCACCTGTAAAAAGATCAACAGAAGGAAATGGCAAACTGTTCTGCCAAAAAAAAGCCCTCCAAATGGGGTCATGAAGAGTTAAACACTACTGAAAATGATTCAATAGCCACTTTCTAATTCCAAGGCAGTGGGCCACACTAATACACAATGACATCAGTAATGGCAAAAACAACTCACATTTCTCTAGTACTTAAGTGTTTTGAAGCATCTTTTTCAAGACTGCAGGAATCAGCAAGCAAGAATTATGTTCCTCCTTTTGCAGATGAGGAAATTGAGGTACCTTGAAGTTTAAGTGACTTGTCTATGTTCTCAAAGATAAGTGGCTCAGGAAGGATTTCCTAGCTGTTAGATATTAGGTACAGCATTAATTCATAATAATTAAATCAACACAATATAGGCAATATCATTTACAATAATATCTTTAATAAATTAAAGCCAAACTCATGGTAAAGTGGATGGAGTGAGAGACCTAGAGTCAGGAAGATGTGAGTTCAAATCTGACCTCAAAAATTCCTAGCTCTGTGATCCTAGGAAAAAATCATTTAGCTCTGTTTGCCTTAATTTCCTCATTTGTAAAATGAGCTGGAAAAGAAATAGCAAATCGCTTCAGTATCTTTACCAAGAAAACCCCAAATGGGATCATGAAGAGTCAAACATGACCAACACAATTGACTACCAACAACAACAATAGCATGAGGATTGGACTTGTGATTTCACTGAAGAAAAAGTTCCCAGATGAGGAAAATCCCTCTATTAAAAGATATTGCTATGTTCACTACAATTTATATTCTTATCAGGTTGCTAAGAATTAAAAGATTTGCTAGAATCTTATAGTCAAGATGTTTCTGAGTGGAACTCAAAGGTTTCCTTCTAGTTCTGAGATTGAGTCTCCATTTACTATGCCACACTGCTTCTCGGGCAGTAATACTCCCTTGTAAAATCATCCACCCAGTTGTATACTTTCCACACTTTAGCAAACACCCTCCCATTGAATTATTTCATTTAATTATTTTCATCAATTAATGATGTTAAGAGACATTTAGTAAGAAGTCTGAGTAAGGATAGTAGAAATAAATTATCCATATTTTGAGAGTTCTCACTTGTTCTCTGCTCAGTGGAAGCCTTTGGACATTTTTAAATCTTGGCTTCAGTAGCGCTTGGCCAGGCACAAAACATGAGAACTGAAACATAAAATCCTTTAGACAAATAGGTCATCCCTTGAGCTCAAAGAATTCTTTGTGATCAAGATTGCCAACCAAGTCCTGGAATTTCCAACATTAACTTATATATCATATGATTGACAGAGCAAGGATCATCAAAGGATAATATTGTTAGAAGTGGAAGAATCTTGGAGGCCATTGAGTGTGACCCTTTCATTCTACATATTCAGCAACTGAGGTGTTGAGAAGTTAAATCGTTTGTCAAAGGTCATTCAGGGAGTAAACTTCAGAATTAGAACTTGGTCCCACATCGCTGACTATGAATTAAGCTCCTTTTTAGGTGAACACAGAATAAAATACAGTCTATTTTTTTCAAGAGAATTTGATAAAGATCCAGGATGTAAACAACCCTTGACTGTCATAGAAATGCATCCCAGTCCAGTTAGATGGATACTCCTCTCAGGTCTTCCTCTCAGTGAAAGCAGCAGTGTAGCCTGATAACAGGGATCATCTTGACTGCTATTGCAAAAGCAATAAACTTTGCCCACCCACGGGGTTTAAATAACATGAGTTTTGACAAACCAAAAAAAAATGACAATGGAAGACTGGAGAAAGCAAAAGAGCTGGATAAAAGGATAAAGCCAGAAAATGCTCCAACTGAAGTGGATGAGGAAGAAAACAATAGCAATACTCATATTCATCAGTAAGTTTCTTTTGTGCCATGGTATATAGAACCACCAAAAAAATCAGACTAAAAGCATCAGAGAAACAAAAAAATATAGTTCATCCAGAGAATAGTATAAGAGGAGCATAAAGGAGACTATTTTGGCATTTAACTGTGAAATACTGCAAAGGAGCATATGGAAATTTTGGGGGGGAGAAGGTCTGATAAAAAAAAGAGTGCTTTGAAAGATCTAGGTGCTTTGATTCCAAATTCATAGGAACTAACTTAGCACCAGATGAATATATCCAACATCAGCTTATGCTTGACTATGATGGTAAAAGGAATCAATGGAATAGCCACAACTCAGGGGACATATGAAGATTGTAGAAGAATATGTCAAAGTTGATCTAGCTAAACATATACTGAAAATTTAGAGGCTACAGAAAAAATTCACTTCTGGAAAGTCAATGGAACAAACAAATTCCCAAAACATCAATATGGAGAAGAACCAGATTCTCTTACGGAAAGAGACAATAATAATGAAGATGGGCATGTGGATACATCTGGACAGAATTTTTTCTCTGAAAGATGAAGTGCAGTCTAGAATCTCAGGATTTGAGAAGGTATTGCAAAATACTTAAAAATTCTGATCCCAATTATGCCTACTATGACACCAAAATAAGAGCAATGTCAAAGAATCCATATTTCAACACGAAAAAATCCTGACAAAGGTAGTTATAACAGAGATGACACCATTTGATATATAGGAGATGTAATTTCAATGGCATAAACTCAGTTGTTTGCCTGGGAGGCTTATGAGGATATGATGTGCGTTTCAGAGCAGATCCAAGAAATCTGAACTTGTATAAATAATTTTAAGTCAAGAAAAATAGTTCAAAGCACATTTTTAAAGTATCCTAAGGAAGTATGGAGGTCCACAACACCTGGATTCCCAGCAACATCAACTTCCTGCTCTGAGTTTCTCTTAGCTATATTAGAATGCTATGTAGAATAGTCAGGATCTGAAACAATCATAATAAGGCAAAATGAGTTATTAGTTGCTTTAATTATGAGGAGGATACAAGATCAACAATTTTATATATATATTCCTGCTGGAAAGAAAGTAGCTGGGAATACAAGAGAGACACAAACTCTATTCTCTCTCTCCCCAAGATTAAGAATAATTCCTTCTCAGGGAGTTGGCTTTCATTCCCTTGGAGTCTTCCACCTGGACTGGATTTACCACTTGAATGAGTTTACTGATGGACTGAACAATTGAGGCTTGCACAAACCTAGAGGTGTCTCTTATTCTCACAGCCAATCAAAATGTGTTTCCTGTGTGGTTTCTTCTGTCTTCATTCAATAATTGAAATAATTTAATTCTCTCAAATTTAAGAATTTGTTCATATCTAACGTATACTTTTGATTGATTGGTTGGTTTGTTTACTATAGGTATCTAGGTCTTCCATGATTATTTGCAGTGAGGATAAAACTTTACCCTTATGTTCTTCCCTCCCTCCCACTCTGCCCAAGTTAAATCTTTACCATCTTCAGAAAATAAACTGAAGTGCTTTTGACAAAATGCAGTCTCAATTCCTGCATAGCTACATAATTTGAGATGTTAATCACTGTTGCTTTTTGAATGCCTTCCCCACTTCCTATTAATTTTGGAAAAGCACACTTGACAGAGTTACCAATCTAGAAATTAATGATACTCTAAACTTTCAAGTATGTAGTGGCATCTTACCTATCAGATACAACTGACCACTGGTATTGGTGATTTTAATGACCTTCCTCAAAACCAAAGCTATAACAGAACAAAAGGGAGCAGGAAAGAAAAAAATCTCCCTTCTCAGAAAGAAAATCTGGTCCCTACAGAGTTCCAAGAACAGGTACAACTCTCTCTATACTACTTGAATTATCTATATGGAGTACAGTTACCAAAGAAGGAATGACCAGAGGCAGTCAAATTAGCCATGGAAAGGCTCTCAGTTGAGGATGGCAGCCATGTATTGATATTTATCATGGCTAAGGCAGAAGGGCAAGCATCCTTCCCCCAGCCTGGCTCTCAGCAGCAGATGAAAATAGTCCTGCTTCCTGTCAGCTGCACAGGAAAAGAGCCACCATTTTTGTATCACTCAGTATCACAATAATGTAAAATCTGTCTGGAAAGACAGATTGTTGCTGAATTATGAAGGGTTTTAAATAGAAAACAAGCATTGCCAAGTTATTTTATAAACAACTGGGAGCCACTGAAGTTTCTTGAACATGGAATGATATGATCAGAATTCTGTTTTAGTAATATTCTGACATCTGTGCAAGAAAAGGGGAAAATATGGGAAGATCAGTTAAGAGGCTGTGGAAATAGTCTATATGAGAAGTACTGAGAACCTGAGCTAGACTGGTGACTTTGTGAGTGAAGAGAAGGGAACAGATGCCAGCGATTTGTGGAAGCAAGATTTAGGGAGATAAGGTAGAAGAAAGAGCAGAGAATGAATTAAATTTCCATTCTGACCTCAGTATTGCCACATCCAAGTAAGTTTGAATAAGGATCACTGCCCCTTTAAGGCTCAGGGAAAAGGTCAATTACATTGTCTTGGGGAAAAGAATTCTAAATTCAAGCGTAGGAGTCAGACATGAAAGTTATGCCATAGGCCCATTGATTTCTCTGGAGACTTTTTTTTTTAATTGAGAGTGCTCACAGAGTGAAAAGAAATCAATAGTTGCTGATGGAACAAATGCACTTGTTAAGCTATGATAGGTTCAAAATCCTGAGAGAAAATAGAAAATGACTAATATTACACTAGACTAGAATGATAAAGGAAATGGTGCAATGTATTAACAAAAGAGCTGAAGTTGATAAGACAAAGAGGTACTCAATAATCAAGGTTTCATCATTGAGGTTTTGCAGTATAATGAAAGAAAAGATGTTTACTTCAGGAATTGCTCTTTGCAGGCTTTTTTTTTTTACAAATGGATCCATATTTGCCCATTTCTATTTTTACCAAAAAACATCACTGGTCCTCTAAAGTTGCTTTAAACTATAACCTGAGTTTAATAACATCTCCTACCTGAAATGTTCTTTTTTTTTCGTCTGGCTCTTAAAATCCTTAGCTTCCTTCAAAGCAAGAATTTGAAGGCATACCTTACATGAAACTTTTTTCATGTAATTACTTGTTGAAATTACTTGCATTATTCTGTATATAAGGATGAGGTGTCCCTGATCATCCCGTTCATTTAAAAGGAATTGCATTAGATAATTCTGAATTGATTGAATCGATCAGAAATGTGTATGAATAGGACCTGTACACCTTCTTGAATTAATCAAAGTCATGAGACACTTGGCCCCAAGGAATTTGTAGAAGAGGAAGGAGCTATAACGGAAACATATGGATATTTAGAGATTCTGAAAATAGAGAGGAAGGAGCAGGAACATACAGAAATGAGCCAAGAACCAGCAGTCCTATTACAACTAGCATAAAGAAAAAGAATGTAGGCCTGAGCTGTTACAAAGAAGGTAGATATTGAGTAGAACTTTGTAAGTACATCAAAGCAGAAAACTCGAACCGGTACCATCATTGTACCCACACAATCAAAGATTGAGGGAAGTTTTGAGAAAGCATCTCCTTCCCCAATTTCCCATCCCAGTGCATTTTGGTTCAGCACTGTTGTATAGTACGACACTAATGCAATCTGCCTCAACTACAAAGACACCAGTGGCCAACTAGAATTAAATATAAATGTTGAGAACCCAACCTCTGGCTAAATGTTAAGAAACTTCCTAACTGGGGACACAGAGAAATTGTAATTAAATTCATAACATCATTAAAAAGACACTTCCTAAAGCCTTAAAGAAGGGAATCATGTGAACTTTAAAAGACCCATTATATTGCTCTGTCTTTAAAAATAGCTCATTATTACAAGAGAATCTTATAAACATATATGCATATACATGAGTGTGCATACATATGTATACAAATATATTCCTGTTTTACATGTTTATGTATACATTTATATGTGTACATATATATTTATATGTGTGTATATGTATGTATATATGTATATATATATATATGTATATATATTCATCTGTGTACGTGCTATCCTTCTCTCCCACAATAGAAGGGATTATCATGGAAAGAGCTCTAGACTTGCAGTTAAAGAACTTCAATTTAAATCCTGGCTTTTTCAGTTTTTATTCTGGACAAATCATTTCCCTTTTTTGAGATCTGTTTCCTTATCTTTACATATTAGATGACATATAAAGTACCTTTTACCTCTAAATCCTTGGTTTTATGAATCTTTCTGTTCCCAGAGACTGGTACAGTAAAAAGGAAGCACTTAAGATATGTTTGTTTAATTAAATTGACTAATGGCACTTTCTAAAGTATGGGTCCAATCATGTGAGATCAAAACTCCCCCCACCCCTAATGAACTTCAGTGGATCCCTATTAGACTCCAGGATCAAATATAAACTTGTCCATCTTTGTATTTCAAGCTCTTTGTGACCTGATCTTTCCTACCTTTTCAGTTCTCTTATATTTTAATCCCTTTCATATACACTACTATTCACATTTTATGTTCTTCAGCAGGTCTTTCCCAATCCTCCCAGCTGCCAGTGCTTTTCCCTTACAGAGTGTCTATTTTCTCTTTTGTATATATCTTATATGGATGTGGATGTGTGGAGAGACACAAATAGAGAGAGAACAAAACTTCCTAGTAATAAAAGCTATCCCAAAGTGAAAGGTGCTGTCTCAAAAGGCAGTGAATTCCCTTTCATTAGAAGTCTTCAAGCAATGACTGGATAATAATTTATCAATTATATCTTAGAGAGGAAGGGTTTTGTGTTTGCTTGTTTGTTTTTCAAGAATGATTTGGACACCTTAACTACTGAGTTCTCTTCCATTTCTAACATACTGTGATTCTGATTCTTTAACCTGTCCAAAGCATGACAGAGAGAGAGAGAGAGAGAGAGAGAGAGAGAGAGAGAGAGAGAGAGAGAGAGAGAGAGAGGAGGGAGAAATTTACATTTCTTCCTTGTTATAAGGGGAGATCCTTGAAGACAAAAACTATTCTTATCTTTCCTTGTACCCCTAATGCTCAGTATTGTATCTGATCCACAGTTTGTGTTTACTGACTGACTGATTGAACAATTCTAACTACCACCTGTTGCATAGTCTACTGAGGCTCCACACAAAGAATAAAAGCACACCAGCTTCAGGCCATTTAAAACATATCCTCCTCCTTTAGTTAAAGCACACTTGGCTCTACAGAGCATGAACTGAGAGGCAAAAGGTAATTTGAAATCTAATTGCTGGCTGTTTTGGTTTGGTATTAGGGATGCTCCACTTGGTAAATGTCAAGCATCTGGAAACATGCCCTGATCCTCTGGGCAAATTTTATTGGAGCTGCCCTGGCAGCCAATGAAGGCGAACAGGAGGCCAGAAAGGCCATTCTCTGGAAAATGTGTGTCTGAAAAAGGGAAAGGAGTGAAGAATCCAAATCTCATACATCTCATATTTCTTGACTTCCATCATCAAGATGAAGTGAGAGAGGGATCCGAGGCTCTCACCCAAAGCTGCTGAACTGCAGCCAAAAAGCAAACCAAAGGTATATCTGGTTCCAAACACAGAGATATCACTAATAGCTCATCCAAGAAAGCAGCAGGCAGATCTGTGACTAGAACATAGCAAATGCTTGCTATGTGCTGTTGACTGATTAAAAACTTTGCTTATCTTAGACTTTTATGTTTGTCTGGCAGATTAATGCATAGAATTATAGAATCATGGATGTAAGCTACTCGTGGAACTTCTGCCCCTGCAGCCCTTTTTTCCCATTGGAAAGTTCTAGCCAGAACCTCCATATTGAGAAAGAGTCTAGGGCCGGCTCAACTGCCTTCATCATTCCAAGTTTCCTAATTATTTGTGGTTTCGTCACCTGAAAATTCCTCCACTCCCATTGGTGAGTTCCTTCTGAAACCTCCATTTTGAGGAATCCAAGTTAGCTATACCTCATTCATCTTATAAAACTACTTCTGATACATGGGACTATTTAACTAAGATAATAATAATAATAATAATAAAAATGATGATAATAACAATTAAGAACAATAATAGCTAACATTTATAAAGTGCTTACTATGTGCCAGGGACTGTGCTAAGTGCTCTACCATTGTTATCTCATTTAATCCTTAAAACCTTGAAAGGTAGGTGCTTTTATTGTCCTCATTATAGAGATGAGGAAATTGATACAAAGAGAGTTAAGTGACTTGTCCAGAATCACCTAACTAGTAGTGTCTGAGACCAGATTTGAAATCAGGTCTTTCTGAATTTAATAGAAGTCTTCAAGCAAAAAAAAAATGGATAATAGCATCAATTATGTCTTAGAAAAGATGGTTTTTGTGTCTGTTTGCTTGTTTGTTTGCTTTTATAAGAACGATTTGAACTACATAACTACTTTAGTTCTCTTCCATTTCTAACATGTTGTGATTCTGATTCTCTAACTCGACTCCAAAGCACCAGTCCTGTTTATTCAGAAGCACTCCTGCCCATAGCAGCCCCACTTATAAGAATATCAATGAGCTCTGAGCAGTGGCTAGATCTCTGTCTAATTGGACTGCCATTTGTAGTGTCATCATCACATTACATATTATGCTTGAATTTAAAAGTGTTTGGGGATTGTTTTTGTTTATTTTATTTTTGTTTATTTTTTATTTATTTTTTGTTTATTTGTTTATTATTATTCTGGCACTCATTATAAGCCTGGAGCTTTCATTCCCTCCTGAAATGACTGAGTGCCCTTTGTTGTGTTTGAGATCATAGCAGATCCATCATGTGGCATCCCAAAGAGTGATGGGAGCTGTTGGCCCCCAGGTCTTTGGTCTGCTGCTTCCCAATGCATCTGACTTTCACTTCAGAGCCAGATGTCATTGCCAAGTCAACATCCCACCTGATGCTATGAGTCAAGCTGTCCAAAGCTTGCTTTACATTCAGACGTGGTCTCTCCATCAGCAGGGATGTTCTCTGAATATGAAAAAAAAAGGCAAACCCATCACTTGGATCTCATGTATGTTAAATGCAGCTTCCTACAACCCCTTCCTTACTGTCTCTCTTTAAATATAGTCAATGCCCAGTAATCTATAGCAAGTTTATCATGACACATAATGACTTATCCACAGTAAATTTATGTTCATTTATGCCTTTTTATGCCATAATCATTTCTCAATATCTCTTTGCCATTATAACATGGCTACATTTACATTTCTAGTTATAGAAAAATAGTTAATCAAATCAATGGAAAAATTATTGTGTTGGAATATATTATGCAATATCCCAAATCTCTTTACCATCGATAATCTCTCTACAAAAAGGAGAAAAATATCCATAGCACAACTTGCTTTTAATTTTCCTTAGAGAGAGAACATCTATTTTACTTTATTTTTCTTTTTTATTAAAGCTTTTAATTTGCAAAGCATGTGTATGGGTAATTCTTCAACACTGACCCTTACAAAGCTTTCTGTTACAAATTTCCCTCCCTAGTCTCCACCCCTCCCCTAGATGGCAGGAAGTCTACTACATGTTAATTATGTTAAAGTACTTGACAAATTGAATATGTATATACATATTTTTACAGTTATCTTGCTGTGCAAAAACAGTCATATCTACAAGAAAAAAAATCTGAGAAGGGAAACATAATGCAAGCAAACATCAATAGAGAGCATGAAAATATTATGTTGTGGTCCAAATTTCATATCCCTCTCTCTGGGTGTATATGGCTTTCTTCACTGAACAATTGAAACTGGTTTGAAACATCTCATTCATTGTTGAAGAGAGCCATGTCCATTAGAATTGATCATCATATAGTATTGTTGTTGCCATGTATAGTGATCTCCTGGTTCTGCTCATTTCACTCAGCATCAGTTCATGCAAGTCTTTCCAGGCCTCTGAAATCATCCGGCTGGTCATTTCTTACAGAACAATAATATTCCATAATATTCATATACCATAATTTATTCAGCCATTGTCCAATTGAAGGGCATCTATTCAGTTTCCAGTTTCTAGCCACTACAAAAAGGGCTGCCACAAACATTCTTGCACATGTGGGTCCCTTTCCCTCCTCTAAGATCTCTTTGGGATATAAGCCCAATAGAAACACTGCTGGGTCAAAGGGTATGCACAGTTTGATAACTTTTTGAGCATAGCTCCAAATTGCTCTCCAGAATGGTTGGATCTGTTCATAGTTCCACCAACAATGTATCAGTGTCCCAGTTTTCCCACATCCCCTCCAACATTCATCGTTATCTTTTCCTGTCATTTTAGCCAATCTGACAGGTGTGTAATGGTACCTCAGAGTTGTCTTAATTTGCATTTCTCTGATCAATAGTGATTTGTAGCACCTTTTCATATGACTAGAAATAGTTTTAATTTCATCATCTGAAAATTGTCTGTTCATATTCTTTGACCATTTGTTGATTGGAGAGTGGCTTGAATTCTTATAAATATGATGCAATTTTCTATACATTTTAGAAATGAGGCCTTTATCAGAATCCTTAAATGTAAAGATGATTTCCCAATTTATTGCTTCCCTCCTAATCTTGTCAACATTAGTTTTGTTTGTACAAAAACTGTTTAACTTAATATAGTCAAAATTATCTATCTGGCGTTCAGTTATGAGTTCCAGTTCTTCTTTGGACATAAATTTATTTATTCTCCACAGGTCTGAGAGGTAAACTATCCTATGGAGAACATCTATTTTACTTAAACAAGAACTTGTTGGTGAAACTTGAATATTTCACTTCCTCCTCTTACCTGGGAAAGCAATGTTTTCTTTCTGACCTCTGATTTTTAGAATCCCTGGCTTACTACTAGATTCATCTCAAATGCCATTTTGATTAGGAAGCTTTTCCACACCCTCCTGCCCCAGATTCTAGGACCTTTCTGTCAGAGACTGTTTTTCAAATACTCTGTATTATCTTGTATGTACTTTTAAATTAATAAGCTATCTCCTCCATTAGAACATGAGGTTTCTGACATCAGTGATTTTTGGTTTTGGTTTTTCTTTGTATCTCTCAATAGAATGGTGAACATACAGTAATTGCTTAGTAAAAGTTGGTTGAATGATAGAAAATTATTCTTAGTTTGGCATTTTGTATTCATCTGACAAATTAATTCACACCAGTAAGAAGGAGAAGTGAAGGTAGGAGCAAGAGGAGTAAAGATAGAAATAAGCACAAGTGCCCATTATGTGCCAAAAACCATGCTAAGATCTTTATAAATATCACCTCTTTTCATCTTCACAACAACCCTGGGAGGTGAGGGTTGGCATTATTATCCCTTTTTTTACAGATTAGGTAACTGAGGCAAAAATATTTAATGATTTGCCCAGCATCCCATACCTAGTAAGTATCTGAGGCTGGATTTGAATTGAGATCTCCCTTACTCCAAGTTCCATATAAATTCCAGTTATTATTATTCCTAATAATACTTGCAGTTCTTACTGTTGTTGTGAGGAAACTTTAATAAAGTATTTTCACCATAACTATTGCCTGTAGCTTCAAAAGTACATCATGGTTTTTAAAGCTTTGGGTGGCAAAATCCTCAAAGATCACAATGTGTATCATTCTGCAGGTACTGTACATTGATTGAATAATTATTTATTAAGACTTATTCTGTGCCAGGCATCTAGTGGTTTTGAGTTCACAGAGTAAAAATGAAACAGTCCCTTCCATCAAGAAGTTTACATTTTGCTGAGAAAATCAATATGGATATACAAAAATAAATACAAAAAAGATACAAAGAAAATGCAAAGTAAAACCAACAGATAGGCACTAGAATGATTCCATGTCTTTCCCTCTGTATTGTGTGTGTATGTGTGTATCTCTCAGTCTTTTTTTAGTCTCTCCCTTTATGTCTCCCCCAACTGTCACTTCATTTTCCTTTCTCCCATGATTACCCCATCTCTTTGCTTCAATTGACAGTTGCACAAAAACGTAAAAAGCACTTTAATTTTTTCTTTTATTTATTGAATGGACTTTTATGATCTCTGTTCTTCCTTTTAAAAATAGATGAGTAACATGCCTTCTTTCTTTCATTTAAAAATAAAACCTTTCTAAATGAAGCTTCTTAAAAAAATAAATTTACTTGGTTCTCAATTGATTTTCCAACACCACTCAGAGATACCCTCCTCCATCCCAACTTCTACTATGAACGAATTATCTTCAATAAAAAAGGGGGAAAGTCTTCAGTGTCACATCAGTCACACTTGTATACAAACCGAAGTACTGAAATGTATCACCAAAGCAAATATTAATGATATTTAATTATCCACCACTCCATCACAGAAAGTTAGTGTGGTAAAGCATTAGACAGCTGGATATTAAGGATGACTGCTGTCTCTTTCCATGACAAATCCTCAGAATATTTTATCACCATTCTCTGTATAAAACATCAAATGATCCACACAGGGCTTTGGCACCCTCATAAACCTTCACTATGTTGTTTTTGTCTTTGTTCATTTTTAGTCATATCTGACTCTTCATAATTCCATCTAGACTTTTCTTGGCAGTGAAACTGGATTGGTTGATGGGGAAACTGAGGCAAACAGGATTAAGTGACTTGCCCAGGGTCATTCAGCTAGTAAGTGTCTGAGACCAGATTGGAACTCAGAAAGACAGGTAGGTGTTCCTCTCCCGTCCCAGTACTTTATACAATATAATGCCACCTAGCTACCAACTTCTGCTGTACGCCAAGACAGAAGTATGGGAAATAGCATGCAGACTTCTCCACAAGAACAAAGAGGCTGCTCACTGTAACCCGGGCTGCATAAAGAGTTACATAAGGATCCATCCCTGTTCTGGTAATTACATAGCAGAGATAGCATTGATTAACACATTAATAAATAACTTAGCAATTAAAATGCAGGCAGCAACTGCTGGAAAAAATAATGGCCTTGGGCTGGGTTATGGGGATGAGTCAAGAAGGGTGAGTTTTTCACAGAATTCATTCATTCATTTATTCATTCTTCAACAAATATTCACTCAACATCTCTGATGGACCCAGTCTTGAGCTAGATAATGTGGGTAAAATGAGCAGCCAGTCAGTCAAGAAACATTGATAAACTGATTTTTTCTTGTGCCACATGATAAATGCAGAAATGTTTAGAAGAATTACACATGTTTGGCCCATATTGGGTTATTTGCTGTCTAGGAAAAGGGAGAGAGAATGAGGTAGGGATCAAATAAAAAAGATTTTGCAATGGTGAGTGTTAAAACTATCTTTGCATGTATTTTGAAAAATAAAAAAGTTATTATTATAAAAAAGAAACATTGAAAAGGTACCTACTATGTGCCAGGCATTATGTTAAGCCCTAGAGATACAAAGAAAAGTAAAAACAGCCCCCACTCTGGAGGACTTTATAAATTAGTTGGAAAATGAGAAGCAAACAGCCAGATATAAATAAGCTATATATTGGATAAATAGGAAATAATCAACAAAGGGAAGCTGGTGAGATAAAAGTAATCTGGAAAGGCTTCCTCCAAGAGATGAGATTTGATCTGGTACTTATGGAAGCTACAAAACAGAGAAGAGGAAGGATGTCAGAATCAGATGGAATTAGGAGGGAAGAGAACCTAAAAGTCCTTGAAATCATGCTATGTGAGACTCAATTGAAGACACTAGGCATATATAGCCTAGTGGAAGAGGCTCGTGTGGATAGAATAAAAGCTCCCTGAAGCCAGAAGTCATTTTGTCTTTGTGCTCCCAGCACCTAGCATGAAGCCTGGTATACAGCACGACCTTAATAAATGCTTATTTTTATCAATATGATCACTTCCTTTAAGAATAGGAATGCTATTGTGTGGGAGAGAGGTTTGGCTCCCTGTGACTGATCTCAGAGAACAGAACAAGGAATTGTGAGATCAAAGCTGCACAGAGAGAAAATCAGGTAATTTGTAAAGGAAAACTTTGTAACAATTACAGCAACTCCCAAACAGAATGAACCATTTCCAGAAATCAGGAATTCTCCCTTGCTAGTCTGCAAGGAAAGGCTGGTTGATTAAGTCAAGTCATCAAGGATTTATTAAGCATTCAGCCCAGTCCTGAATTCTGAGAATAAAAAAAAGAGAGATAATTCCTGCCCTCAGGTATCTCACCTTATAAATGAAGACAACAATAAAGGAAGTTGAAAATGGGGGTGGAGAGGAAAGAATGCTTCCCAATGAGGCATGGAATATAAGATCCAGAAAGCAAGAAATGGAATTCAGAGGGGAAGAAAATAGTCTTGGGTGCTTTCCTTAACATGGAGGTTCTAGCAAGGAAGAAAACAAGCATCTATTATATCAAGTGCTTTGCAAATCTTATTTCATTTGATCTGTGCAACAACTCTGGGAAATAGGTGTAATTATTATTCTCATTTAACAGTTGAGGAAATTGAAGCAGACATTAAGTGACTTGCCCAGGAGCAATAGTCAATGCAAACATGTATTATGTGCCTACTATGTTCTAGGAACTGTGCTTAATTCTGGGAAAACAAATGAGAAAAAGAAAGTGAGAACCTGAGAATCTAACTGGGGGAAATGGAGGAAAATGGACAGCCACCACAGCGTTATCTAGAACAGGCACATGAGATTCATGGAATTAAAATGAAGTCGTTTGGGGAATAAAGTTAGCTAAAAATGCTGAGTCCCTTCTAAAGGGAAGCTTAGAGAGAGGTTTATTCCCCCCCCCCAATCAGAGGGACAGACCCCTGAGAGTGCTGACATATTGAGAAGCTCAAAGTTGGGTCAGTCTCCACAATGATGAGACTTAAGAAGATGAGCTTAATCCTAGGGAAGGATGAGGCTCCTGGCATTCAAACCAAGCAGAGCAGCTCATGGAAAATGATCACAAAGCATTTGAGCCCAAATTTGAACTCGGGTCTCAATGACTCTCGGCACTGTGCTGTCCAGCTGAGAAGGAACCAGCTAATCAGAGGAAGGGGCTACAGAAAGGTACTCCCAGTGTGAGAAGCCCAGGAGTGGAGCGAGCTGCCAAAGTGAGCAGGCTTCTGTGTCCTGGTTGAGTAAATCCACAGTCAGCAGTGAAGTCTGGAAAGGGATGACCACGTGGGAGAACCTTTGTAGAAAGGATGCTTGCTTTGTTCCAGTTAAATTAAAATTAGGTGGCTGCTAAGAGGACCTCTCATCCTGATAACTTGTGTTTCTGGGAAAGCCCTATTAAAGGACTTGACAATTCTGGGGGAAGGA
Organism: Myrmecobius fasciatus; assembly: GCA_023553655.1. Lineage (NCBI taxonomy): Eukaryota > Metazoa > Chordata > Mammalia > Dasyuromorphia > Myrmecobiidae > Myrmecobius > Myrmecobius fasciatus. The sequence continues at coordinate 57,358 of JAJPUD010005346.1, forward strand.
GAGAAGATGTATGTATTCATTTGTGTATGGATATACACATATATATCCATACACAAATGAATATATATATATATTATATATGTGTATATATATATATATATGTATGTTTGTATATATGTATGTAGCTTGTCAAGATATATATATATAGAGAGAGAGAGAAATACTATATACATATATTCATACACTAGACACACACACATATATATATATACATACATAAACACACACACACACTCTAGCCAGATAGCATAGTAGAGAATGCCAATACTGAATTAAAAGACTCATCTTTCAGAGTTCAAATCCAGCCTCAGACATCACTAGCTACGTGACCCTGGGCAAGCCACTGTACTTTGTTTGCTCAACTGTAAAGTGAGCTGTAGAAGGAAATGACAAACTACTCCAGTATCTCTGCCAAGAAAACCCCAAATGGTGGTCATAAAAAGTCACAACTCAATAACTTATATGTATACATGAACCAGAGAATAAGAGTGATAAATAGAATCTAGGGATGAAATTTATGGTGCAAACAAGAAATGTTATGGTTGATCAGAAGGCAGATAGAGATCTGAATGGTCAGCAGGACTTTTTCATGAGGAAGGGGAGCTTTGGTGGTAGAACTGCATTAGGATCTTTGCTTTGTACCTATTCTTTCATACCTGGAATCTTATTTAACTGAATATATATAATTACCATGATCAAGTAGACAGTAAAAACCTTGATGGAAGGGGCTGTCATTTTCTTTCTTAGTATCCAGAATTCCTTGTACAAAGTATATGCTTATTTAATGTTTTTTAATTAGACTAAATTCCAGGCAAGAGAAACAGAATAACTGAAGAAGTTTGTCACATCTATTAGCATTTCATTGATGTCACCAAACCTTAAATTCTATCCCAGAACTTCTGAATCAACACCACGCTTCAGACTCAACTTCCTTCTTTGTAAAATGATTGTTAGACTGGTTGGTGAGACTCTCAGAATTGAAAGGTACCTCTAGGATCAAGTATATAGGGAAAAATTCATCTATAATACAATAGTCACCCTTAGTCAATCAGTGAGCTGGGGCATCTACCCCAAGCATGTGAAGACTTCCCCCAGATAAGAACAATTTGTTCCAGCAGCCATGAATGCCCCTGAAACATGTGCTATGAAGCTAGAACTTGGTCAAACATCAAAGAAGCTGCATCTTGAGTCATCAACAGTTGTCCTAATTTTTGGCCTATTGCTGTACTTCAATGAAAAGGGGGTGAATCTGATGACTTTACCCATCTCTACCTCGCTTATATTCAATCCCCTCATTGTAGGGAATCCTAGTGAGGAATCCCAGTGGTCTCCGACATGTCTTTGTGTAAATTTGTTTGGTGAGATCTTTGAAATGCACTCCTAGCTATCTGATAAACCTCAGGAAGCATCAGAAGGATTGGTCATCCTCCTGATGTCTTTATTAAGGAATATCATTTATGGCAACTGTGTGTTAACTCCAGAAACCTGGGCAATTCCTGGAATAAGCACAATCTTCCTAAATGAATAAACAAATATTCTCTTTGGTGGAGTTCTTGTGATAGAGCATTCTGTACCCCCAGAGGGGGCCTGTTCTATCTCAAGGGTCACAAAGCAATAGAGAATATTTTGCATAGTGCCTTCTTTATTCTCAGCCTATAAAAACCCCTTAGTGGAAAGAGACTTTGAGAGCTCAGAAAGATTGGTACCACTTGCCTAACTTGAGTGTCTGGATAACTGTGACTCACGTTCTTCCAGCTGTTAGAATTCAGATGTTGGAGCTTCCTCAAAGTGGTGAAGATGTATGTTGTATGTTGTCTGTTTGTCTCTTATATTGTCTATAAATTGCACATTACTTTTATGCTGTAAGTTTCCTCTTTTTCTTATATCTTGTTTAAATCAAGGTTCTGAGCAGTAATAAACCAGTACCCACCTTCTTTAAGATTATGTTTGTTGAATGTGAATTCTGAATCTAGATTAATCCTGCATCCATAAATCATGACATCATCCCATGATGCCATTGGTCTTCTTCAAAGAAAAAAGACAAGCAACAAATCTGACTCTCTGCAACTTTCTCCCCTGATCCTGGTTCTTCTATCAGAGGCCAGTCGTGAAGTCTATTCCCTCCTTTTCAAAATATCCTTTCAAATACTTGAAGACAACTGTTATTTCCCCAGTCTTTCTTCACAGGACAAGTCCCTTAATCTTTATGACTTTATACAAACTCAGTTTCTCCTCTGTAAAAATGAGAGGGTTAGATCAGATTGTTATTGAGATCCTTCCAGTTCTCAGTCCTTTCAACTCAGATCATCCTGAACCTGACCATCTGTCCACTATACTAAACATCCTCTGATCTTACATGTATAAGGTGCTTAATAAATGTTTGCTTATGCTAGATTTGACCCAGACTTTTCCTAAGGTCCTCTTGGCACCTGATGGGGTGAGGAAATTGTGCTGTCTATAAGTTCAAACTTTTGATTATACATTCTCTGCCCTCTGACAATTAAGGAATTAAAAATCTCTTACCCATAAAGCCCTTAAAACAAAAGAACCATCAGCCTTGATTTACTTTATAATAACAGGCATTTCTTCCCTGGCTCCCTATAGAGATAGAATTTACTTGCTTGGAATCCTGGTTTGCATTCTGACTCTAGTCACACTGTAATCCTCAAGTCCCACTCACCCTTAAAGTCTGACAGCCCCATTAACATTTGCAATTTAAATGGGGGCCTCCCTTTGTAGAGCATGAAAATGCTCTACAGGCAAGCCCTGCCATCCAATTCCCTCTTCCCTGACTCAGTTGTTTAAAAGTGATTCCCTAATGAAATGTTGCACTTTGAGTAAGAGGCCATCACTCAGGACATCAAAGGCTCTGTGACAGTAAAATGACATTTTAGCCTAACATCCATAATATCACATAGTCTCATTGACTTCTGCTGAGCTTTAATCATGCTGAATACATGTCAGTTTTGCTTATTTTCCTTACAGCTAACTATAGTGGAAAGCCATTCGATGCAGCCTTCAAGAGACTCCAGTGAAATTGTTCTTAGCTGGGCCAAAAGCATCTGGGACAAGGTCCCTGCTGTCTCCACTCTCTTCTTCCTTTTTCAATGGATGAGTCACCATTCTTGCTCACCCACCCCTCCCCAATCCCATCCAACCCTTTTTGCCTCCTAAAATCCTATCAGTCTAAAACTGAAAAAGAACTCAGGTTGGCAGCAAATTCATTGGAACTCCTTCCTGCCTCTGGGCAGAATTACAGGTGCACTCTCCCCAGCCAAGGTAGAGTTAGCCATTTAAAACACCTCCAGGAGAGTGCCCTAACTTTGTATGTGTATAAAGACTTTGCAAACTTTAATGTTATATGAATACTAGCTATTATTTATTTTATTATTACAATTGTCATCATTAATGGACAGATCACTGGCATTCTTGCAATGTCTTGAGAGCTAGAGAATCTATAAGAGAAAGAGAGACAGAGATAGAGACACAGAGAGAGAAACAAAGAGAGAAAGAGACAGAGGCAGAAAAAGTAAGAAACAGAGACAGAGATAGAGAGAGGGAAAAGACAGACAGAGATAAAGATAGAAAGAGAGAAGAGAGAAATGACAGAGATTGAGACTAAGAAAGACAGAGACAAAGAGAAATGGACAGAGGGAAAAAGAGAGAGACAAACAGAAAGAGACAAAAACAAAGAGAAAGAAAGAAACAGAGGAAAAGAGAGACAGTAAGGGACACAGAGAAATGGAGACAAAGAAAGAGACAGACACACAGAGAGAGGCAGAGGGAGAAAAAACAAGAGAGAAAGAAAGAAATGAGAAACAGACAGACACAGAGAATATTATATATGATATATGTATATATGTGTGCATGTTTATGTATGTGTATGTGTATAGATACAAAGAGGGAGGTAGTTGGCTCAGTGAATAGAAGGCTAGGTCTGGAGTCAGGAAGACTGGAGTTCAAAGGCATCTTTAGAGCCTCACTAGCTCTGTGACCTTGGGCAAGTCACTTAACTATTTGCCTTAATGCATTGGAAAAGGAAATGGCAAACCACTCCAGTACTTTTGCGAAGAAAACCTCATGGACAATATGGTCCATGGGTCATGAAAAGTCAAACACAATTGAATGACTGAACAAGAAATAGATGTATGCATATATATGTATACATATATATATACATGTATATATGTATACACACATAAGTATCTATAAGTGCATGTATATATTTTCTTTTGAAATCCTCGACATACAGGATGTAATCAAAGAGACATGGGATCTATAAGAATTGGTAGGAGAACAATGTTCTATTACTACAAATGTGACTTGGCTGTAAATTTAAGGAATGGGAGGGGGGATCAAATCAGTGGTCTATACTATCTTGCTCAGCAGTGAGTGCTTGTATTCACAAAAGAACTTATTCTTATTCAAAACTGGGATGAAGAGGGGCAGCTAGGTGGCGAAGTAGATAGAGCACCAGCCCTGAAGTGAAGAAGACCTGAGTTCAAATTTGACCTCAGATTAATTTAACATGTCCTAGCTGTGTGACCTTGGGCAAGTCACTTAACCCCAATTGCCTCAGCAAAAAATAAATAAATATTAAAATTAAAAATTGGGATGAAGGAAGGGAAAGTATCCTCTTAAAATATATCCAACCAATCCTCTTGAGACAAGGAACTAGCTAAACATAAATTTTCTGATAAGGGGGAATAGGGTCCAGCTAAAACCAGCTAGGGTCAATGACAAGAAACAAATTTTTTGCAAGCACACATGCTTAATGAACCTCATGCATATTAACTGACACAACCTGATCGTGGTAATAGTTGCCATCTTTGAACAAGGGATGTATGATCAGGGAGAGGGAACATATTAAGGAGTATATGTAGTGAGAATGGAATGACATGTGAGACTTCTGAAAGGTCTCCTCCATTGGAAACTCTGATGAGGAAAAGGAGGAGGAAGAAGAGGAGGAAGAGGAGGCTGTATTAGCTTGGATTTACAAGGTATAATTGCTGGTAAACTCACAGTGTTTTCAGAAATGTATTTAAAAGTTTAAACTGTTTCACTTATCCTGATTCTATTCATTTACTGTACCCTTTGGGGGATTGGGAATATTATTTCTCAAAGATCTGAAAAAAAGAGAGAGGGAAATACTGTTGAGAAACTTGAGGACCAATGAGTGGTTCAGTGGATAAAGTGCAGGTCATAGAATCAGGAAAACCCAAGTTCAAAACCAGCCTTAGACAATTACTAGCTCTGTGACTCTGAACAAATCACTTAACCCTTTTCTTCTTTAGTTTCCTCAACTGGAAAATGGGTATAATAATATTGCCTACCTCATGGGATTGTTATATGAAACAAACGAGTTAACTTAGATAAAGAGTTTAGAAACCTTAAAGTGCTATATAAATGCTAGATCTTTTTATTTACCATTATTATTTTCATCACCATCACCAGCATCATTAATGGAAAGTCCACTGAGTATATCAGCATTCCTGCAATTTTCAGAAATCTAGAGGAATCTCCTTTCACAAACATATTGAGGGAATACACAGAAGGCTGTAAACAAGAGTCACAGGGGATGAGAAGACATGGACAGATTGTGTTGAATGGCAGAAGAATCAACAGCAATGAGATTACAGAACCATTAGGGTGTCAATAAATTTCCTTCCACAGATCAAGGCTAAGTAGTCACCATCATCTATTGGATGTTCCTGAAGTGTCTGGAGTCTATTATTAATGTCCCCATAATATGATCTACTCTAGGATAAGCCTTCTCAGGTCCAATCACTTTTCCTCTGGAGTCCATTTTCCAGGTCTTTTAAACAATTTTTGTCTAGTCATTAAAAACACAAATATTACAGAGAATCCTATGGGTGGTGCATGTTACACTGGCTCTGAATTAAGAGAATATCCACTTAACAACAATGAATGTCCTTGGATAAAGCACTTCATCTCCTTGATCCTGAGTTTCCTCACTTGTAAAATGAAGGATTTAGACTCCATTGAGCCTAAGATCCCTTACAGCTATAGATAAATGTCCATAGACCGGGAAGAGACCTTAAAAACTAAGGTCTTAATAACAACAATTATAATTATTAATAACAACAATTATAATTATTATTAATAATAACAGTTAATTAATAATAAAACTCCCCTAAAGTTTTCATCAAAGTAAGTAGCAAATCCAGGTTTTTTGATTCCCAATACAAACCTCTTTCTGCTTTTACTCTTCCATCTTGGCTCTGCCTGTTTTAACAAGTCTCTTTCTGTAACACCTTGATGATAACACCTTGTGATCTGTGCCTGCCTGCACCACAAAAATCATAGTTTCTTCAAAGAATGATTATCCAACAAGGAGTAAACAATATGAAGAACATTCTGAGACCCCATGTAGAATACTAAAAATATCTAAGATAGGATTAAACCACTCTAGATCAATGGCTAGACTGAAGAATGTATCAAGGGGAATAATATATAAGGCTAAGATTAGAGTCTGGTTGCTTATGGAAGTCCTTAAAAGTTGAGTCTGCCACAAACATCAATGACTTCACATAATAAATTATCTTTTTCTTTTTTATTTATTTAAAACATAAATACAAAACAAGGAAAAGAAAGAAAAACATTGCTATGTACATCACAGAGCAAAAGGGAGCCTTCAAAATATAAAACACTCAATTTCCATTTCAAGAAAGACTATGTGATAAATATTACACATTGTATTCAGAACTGTCCATCTTTTCTTTGCTTCCTTGTAGGTTCTCTGCTGTGCAATTTTTACTTTTTTCTTTTTCTCCTTTCCTCCCTACCTTCCCTTAAGAAGGCTACAATTAAGCATAGATAGGTAGATAGATGTAGATATATACACATATAGACATACATAGGCATGTATATGTAATCATATATAAATATACATACATATTCACATGCATCTATGTAATATCATACTATGTGTGTCTGTCTTCTGCTTCTCTAAAGATGGATAATATCTTGCTTTGTAAATCTAAGTCTTTCCATATTTTTCTAAATTCACCAATTCAATATTTCCTGTATCACAGAAATATTCCAACCTTATGCTGTTTAGTTATTGTAAATAGTCTAAAAGAATATTGGTCAATATGGCTGACACATAATATAGTTTCCCTATTTTTCTCTTACTGTTAAATCTATTTTAGCTTTAACTTTATCCGAGATCATGATTACTGTCTCTGCATTTTTAACCTAATAAATTCCACTATGGATCTTTATTTTGTGTTTGTGTGTATCTCTTATTTTCTATCCTTCCTAACTCCTCTGCTTTATTTCTATCCAATACGTTGTCCACTTATTACTTGACCTATCCCTTCCTCCAAAGTATCTTTCATTTATGCTCTTCCTCTATCCCTTCTCCTTCATCTTCTTTTCTATCTGAATTTAGAAGATTTTTATGGCCTTTCAAATAGGTGTGTGTTGTTGTTCCCTCTTTATCCCATTCCCCTTATTCTACATGCTTTTCTATATCTCTCTTATTCTATTCCCTCACCCTCTTTTTTCTTTACAAATTTAAAGATGTTTATTTCCTTCTAAATGTGCATGCTGTTTTCTCTTTAATTCAGATCTTATGAGAGTAGGTTTCCCTCTAAAAATCCCTCCCTTATTCTCTCCCCCCTCTCTACTCCCTTAGCCTCCCATTTCTCTCTAAATTTAAGATTTTTATGTTTATATATGTGTGTGTGGATGTATTGTTCTATTTTAACCTACTCTCGAAAATAGGGTTCCAGAACTACCATCTCTTCCATCCCATCTAAATCCTGTGTCAATTTTTCATCTTGCACCTCATTTGTATAAAATAATTGCTCATTTTACCTTTTCCTGCATGGTTTTTCATTTTAGAATCATATCATACAACTCTATTCTTTAAAATTATTCAATTGCTAATTATAATTTTAGACATATGGTTTAGATTCCCACATTAAAAAGTCTGTCCTTATTGAGTTCCTTGTAATTTGTCTTTGAAGTTTGCCTTATATTTCTTTTGGATCTTATATGTCAACTTTTCTATTAAGTTCAGATCTTTTTGCAACAAAATCCTGAAAGCTTGGCAATTCATTGAATGGTCATTTATATTTTTCATTCAGGATTAAGATTAACTTTGCTGGATGTAATATTTTCAGTCACAACCCCACTTCTTTTGCTCTTTGATATATAGTGTTCCAAGACCTGTAGTGTTTTTTTTTGTAGTCACCATTAAAGTCTTATGTGATTCTGAATGTGGCTCTGCCATATTTGAATTATTTTTTTCTGGTTGCTTGTAACATTTTCTCCTTGATCTGAGGGTATGGGAATTTAGCTATGTTATTTTTGTAGGTTTTCCTATAGAATCTCTTTTAGGTAAGAATTAGTAGAGTTATTTTTTTCTATTTCTACTTCCCTCTCTTGTTCTAACATATCAGGATGGTTTTCTTTATTTATTTCTTGTATTCTTGCATCAAGATTCTTTTTTTGATTGTAGCTTCCATATAATCTGATTATTCTTATGTTTTCTTTTCTCGATCTGTTCTCCAGATTAGTTGTTTCACATTCTCTTATATTTTTTTCATTCTTTCTATTTTGTTTCATTATTTCTTGGACTCATAACTTCACTGGCTTCCCGTCGGCCAATTCTATTTTTCAAGGGGTTATTTTCTTCCTTAAGATTCTGGATCTCCTTTTCCAGTTGATTGGCTTTCTTTTCATAATCTTCTTCTTCTTCTTGGATTGTTCTTAAAATAAGAATATTCCTTAAAATAAGAACAATATGTTTAAAGTCTTTAAAGCACTTTGGAGACATTATCTCCTCAGCAATGTGGCCTTAAGAGAGTTCCTCATCCTCACAGCCTAAACCTTTTCATCAGTAATATCACCAATCTCCCAGACTTGTTGTAAGAATAATGTAAGATGATAATTGTAAAGTGATTTACAAACTTTAATGTAAATTGTTATGATGGTGGTAGTTGCGGTGGTGGTGGTGGTTATTGATTTCATGTGGCTTGCAACAACTCTATTCAGCAGGGGATATTATTATTCCTATTTTGTAGTTGAGGAAGCTAGGGTTCAAAGAGTTGAAATGACTTGCCCTGAGAAACACAGCCAAATTTAAAAGCAAGATTGGAGCCAGTTCTTCCTGAATCTCAGTTAACATTCTATTTGCTAAGAGACTGTGTATTTCATAAATCTTGAAATTATGTGGTCCGACCTCTAGTTAATTTAATTAGAAAAAGGAAAGAGGAAAATCAAATTGTTAGTCTCAAAAATGAAAAGGGAGAACTTTCCACCAATAAAGAGGAAATTAGAGCAATAATCAGGAGTTACTTTGCCCAACTGTATGCCAATAAATTTGATAACCTAAGTGAAATGGAGGAATATCTACAAAAATATGGATTGCCCAGATTAACAGAAGAGGAAATAAATTACTTAAATAGTCCCATTTCAGAAAAAGAAATAGAACAAGTCATTAATCAACTCCCTAAGAAAAAATCCCCAGGACCAGATGGATTTACATGTGAATTCTACCAAACATTTAAAGAACAGTTAACTCCAATATTATATAAACTATTCGAAAAAATAGGAAATGAAGGACTCCTACCAAACTCTTTTTATGATACAGACATGGTACTGATACCTAAACCAGGTAAAACAAAAACAGAGAAAGAAAATTATAGACCAATCTCCTTAATGAATATTGATGCAAAAATCTTAAATAAAATATTAGCAAAGAGATTACAGAAAATCATTCCTAGAATAATACACCATGACCAAGTAGGATTTATACCAGGAATGCAGGGATGGTTCAATATTAGGAAAACTATTAACATAATTGACTATATTAATAACCAAACTAACAAAAACCATATGATAATCTCAATAGATGCAGAAAAAGCATTTGATAAAATCCAACATCCATTCCTATTAAAAACATTAGAGAGTATAGGAATTAATGGACTTTTCCTTAAAAGAGTCGGTAGCATCTATTTAAAACCATCAGCTAGCATCATATGTAATGGTGATAAACTGGAACCATTCCCAATAAGATCAGGGGTGAAACAAGGTTGCCCACTATCACCATTACTGTTCAATATTGTATTAGAAATGCTAGCCTTGGCAATAAGACAAGAAAAAGAGATTAAAGGAATTAGAGTAGGTCATGAGGAAACCAAATTATCACTCTTTGCAGATGATATGATGGTCTACTTAGAGAACCCTAGAGAATCAACTAAAAAACTATTAGAATTAATCCACAACTTCAGCAAAGTTGCAGGATACAAAATAAATCCACATAAATCATCAGCATTTTTATACATCACCAACAAAATGCAACAGCAAGACATACAAAGAAAAATTCCATTCAAAATAACTATCGATAGTATAAAATATTTGGGAATATATCTGCCAAGGGAAAGTCAGGATCTATATGAGCAAAACTACAAAACACTCTCCACACAAATAAAGTCAGATCTAAACAATTGGAAAAACATCAAGTGCTCTTGGATAGGTCGAGCGAATATAATAAAGATGGCAATACTACCTAAACTAATCTATCTATTTAGTGCTATACCAAGCAAACTCCCAAGAGATTATTTAACTGAACTAGAAAAAATAACAACAAAATTCATCTGGAAAAACAAAAGGTCAAGAATTTCAAGGGAATTAATGAAAAAAA
>JAJPUD010005346.1:73032-159593 GCA_023553655.1 Myrmecobius fasciatus
GGATTGGAGAGACTTGCATGAACTGATGCTGAGTGAAATCAGCAGAACCAGGAGAACATTATACACAGCAACAAGACTATATGATGATCAATTTTGATGGACATGGTTCTCTTCAACAATGATGTGATTCAAACCAGTTGTGCTGCGATGAAGATAGTCATATACATCCAGAGAGAGGCCTGTGGGAACTGAGAGTTAACCACAACACAGCATTTTAACGCTTTCTGTGAATATTTCCATGCATTCTGTTTTCCTTCTTAGGTTGTTTTTTTTTCTTCTCTTTCTAGATCTGATGTTTCTTGTGCAGTAAGATAACTGTATAGATATGTATACATGTATTGTATTTGTCATATAATTTATCCTACCTAGCATGTATTAGATTACCTGTCATCTAGGGGTGGGGGTGGGGGGAGGGAAAGGAAAAGCTTGGAAAAAAATGTTTTTTTGCAAAGGTCAATGTTGAAATGTCACTCATATGATTTGCAAATAAAAAGCTTTATTAAAAAAAAGAAATATTAAATGCTCTAAAAAAAAGAAATTATGTGGTCCGAAATTGATCCTGATATGATAATAAAGATTAGTTATACTGAGACTAAGTCATACTTTGTCTATTCTACTTCATAATGAGCTAAGAACAACAATATCCTAACCCATCCCCCAATGCAAATTAAGCTGATTTTTCGTTAAAAATCTTAAACAGGTTTAGAGAGTATCCTTTTAGACTTAGTTGCTTTAAGGGATCAAGGGTTATACTGTTGATATCTATTCTTTATAAGCTGAATATGAAACCATTCAAAAAGTATTCAAATATCTGGCTACTGATCATGATGGATAGCTCAGTCAAAGGAGATTTACTAGGCTGAATCCATTCAAAGTGCCCTCAATGCCTACCCTTCTTGAACATCCTTCTTCTATTATAATTGAGTCAATTTTTTCTATTTTTTCTTAAATTATTGGATGACCTACTAGGTAGATCATTCTGTTCCATTATCAAGCTTAAACTACAAAGGAGATGACCTGAGTCAGATCCACTCCCCAACACATTTTCTTTGGTGATTCATTTCAATTATCTATTTTAGTTTCACTACATGCACAATGAAGAAATGGTATTAAACAATGATCCATGGGCCATATGTTGTCTACAATACTCTAGAGTATTATTGGAATTTAAGGTACAATTGAAAAAAAATTAACAAAATTATAAAAATACATTAAAAATAGCTAGTATTACATCAGTCCTCAAGGATTCTTATGTATGGATTAGAACCCTTGTTTCTCATTCAGTTTGATATACTGGATGAGAAGGTCTCTTCCTGACTTGATACCTGAATCTTTGAATTACAATAATACTTGAAAATGTGAATTCTTGTCTGTCCCTTCCATAAGTGACATCCCAGTATTTACAAAATGAGCCAACCAATTAATAAGTAATTTTAAGTACCTACTATTAACTTGGCACTATGCTGCTTTATGGGCATATAAAGACAAAAATACAATCATCCATCTCCTCAGGATTATTATATTATATTAAGGTGATAATATGAACATATATATATATGTATATATATATATATATATATCACAGAAGGCCTAGGGATATGGATTGAATAAACCAGGTAACCAATCAAAATTAATCTAAGAGTTGATAAAGTCATAATCAATTTGGAAGTATCACAAAAGTTTTTGTCCATTGGATGATAGCGGACAGCTACATGGGGGCATATCTTTTGAATGACTGAAGAAAATCTGCCATACTTACAGGGTTCTGGCAAGCCAGTAAAGAAGTTTAACCATTCTGATAGTAGAGTAGTCAGATCCATTGCTGAAGGACTCCTGAGTTGAAATTGCCTCTAAAACAAAGAATTTTCTCTCTACTAACTCCTCTTCCCTTACTTTGGAACAAGTGACATCTTTTTGAAATTCAAAAGAGTGAAATAACTAGGATGAGCAAATTGGCAAAGATGACAAAAGAGAGAATAGTCAATGTTGGAAATATTGTGAGAAATTAGGCTCACTGGTATATTTTTGGTAGAGGTACGAATTTTTTCACCAATTTGGAAAGCAATTTAGAATTGTGTAAATAAAGTGACTAAATGTCCATACCTTTTACTGAAATATTTCACAATTGGGCACATATTTCAAGGAGTTCAACAACAGAATGTTTCAAAATACACAAAAATAATAATATAACAAATTAACAAATATAACAAACAACTAGAAACAAACCAACTGATTGGGGAATAAACAAATTGTGGTTTGTGAATGAATGGAATAGTACTTTGTTGTAAGAAATGGCAAACATGATGAATACAGAGAAGCATGGGAAGAACCATGAACCATTGCAAAATGAAGTAAGAAAAAATAAGAAAACAATATACAAAATTATTATAAAATAACTACAATAGCAGAAATGGAAAGAACAACCACTAAACAATCAAAAGTGAATATAGCAAAATTAGAAAGAATATGCATGGCCCCAAAGAACATGTATGAGAAGACAGCCATTCCTTCACCTCATTCATTTGGAGAAGTAAGAAGTACATGAATATGGAACATAAAATGTATTTTTGGATTTTCTTCTTTTTTCCTTATTTTATTTTTACTTTTTAAAATATTTTAATTTTTCCCAATTACATGTAATAGATTTTTTTCAATGTATTGATCAGTTTTTCTGATTTTTCTTCCTCTTTTTTTTCTTTTGCCTAAGAAATATTCTATTATATACAATGATTTCCAGAGAAGGCAGAACAAAAGTTAGAAGGGAAATTTTAAGGAATGTAAAGAAAAAATTATATCAGAATTTTTTTTTATTTTTGAAAAAATGATAGACAAAAAAAGAAAGCTTTAGAGTTCCCATTGTCCTCAGTAGCACTCTTCCTAAAGCAGCAGTGAATGCATTAAGAGGACATATTAAGGACAAACTACATCTACAAAGAAAAGGCATATTCAGAAATCTACAAATGAGTGAAGTTTGGAGCCTAGTAGAGAATTATACATACCTAAGAGCAAGTACATGAAGGCACCATGAAGGAAGAAATGTATTTCCAGTGGCAAAGAACTATAAGTTTACTCTTTGTCACAAGGGTTCTCTACATATATAATTCCTTAACATTTCCTTTTATTATAAGTTTGTGCTCAGTCTTCCCAGACACTTTGTGAGTGCAAGGGAGTAGTATCCCTAAAATGGAGGTTTACTGTAGCAACTATCCTTGTGGTATCTGTTCAGTAAATACCCCTTTCTAAATGATAATTAGGTTTACCAGGGTCTGGGAAAAGAGAAGACTCTTCATTCAGAATAAAAACTGTTATTACAGAGCATCCCCAAAATCTTAGTGTACTTTTAAGCTCAAAAGCTTTATGGATTAAAAATGCACTAAGGCTTTTGAAACACCCCAAATATTCTATTTCATCACCACCCCTCTTCCCTATTCTACCATAACCATCAATCACTGATCAGGAAATCCAAGGAAGTCTCATTTCTTCCAACCAAATCCCTGGATTTTGTATAGGTGTCCTGTCTATAGCCCAAACTACCTCCCACTCACAAATCCTGAATCCTATTTAATCACTATTAACTCAGAATGCAACTCTCAGGGAATGACATGTTATATATACATGCACATTAAAACCAAATGAACTTTTCATGATGATTGTTATTACCATAATTACCAAAGGAATTAGTAATGATAAATAGCTCAGGGCAAAGCCCCAGGGACCATAGAGCTGTCCAGCCTACTGCATTTACCAGACAGCTTGCAGATTTACTATGCCAAGCCATGCCCCCCAGCAAAAGCCCAAAGCTCGATAGACATGATTAGGCTCATGGACTCAGGCTGCTCTCTGATGGGAGCAATGGAATCTGTGGGTAGGAAAGAAGTGAATGAATTTCATTCTTTGGATCCTAGGAATAAGATTTAGAACTAGGAGGAACCTTAAAGCTCTTGTAGTCCTCTGCCTTTAACTCCCAGATTTTGAGGTGAAACGTATGGAGAACAACTAAATATCTATACCAGAAATGGATGGAGTCAGGAAGAACCGAGTTCAAATCTTTCCTCAGATTCTTACCACCTGTGTGACCCTGGTGACACCTCAATTTGCTCATTTGTAAAATGAGCTGGAAAAGGGAATGAGAAACTACTCCAGTATCTTTGCCAAGAAAACCCAAATATGGTCATGAAGAGTGAGACCCAATGATATAATTCAACAACAAAAAGGGTGGAGTGATGGGAAGGATGTCTGGATTTAGCAGTGTTACAAAGTCCAAGGATCCTGGACTTGGAGACAGGGAGATTTGGATTCAAATAACAACTCTGACATTAGTTGTGTGATCCTAGGCAAATGACGTAACCTCTCTGTACCTCAGTTTCCCTATTTGAAAACTGAGAATGATAAAAATACCTACTTTGCTGAGATACTTCAAGGATCATTTGAGATTAGATACTTTCTGCAAAGCCCTTTGCAAAACTTAGAGTTCTATTGAACATGGATTGTTCTTGTTACTATTGTTCACCTGTGCAACTTTGAGTAAATCACAGTTTTAGCTTTCTCATTTGCAGAATGAAGAAGTATGTATGATTAGGTATGAGATTATTAACTTTTTGTACCCTTTTGGCCATCTGGCAAAGATCTATGAACCTCTTTTCATAACAATATATTAAAAAATACATAGGATTTATAAAGGAAACTGATTGTATTGAAATACAGTTTATCAAAATGTTTTTAAAGTTCATAGACAGCATGTTAAGAACTTCTAAAGATAATATCTAAGATCCTTTTCACCTCTAAACATATGGTCATTTAAATTTGCTTCTTCAGCCTTCTGATTCTAAATCTGACATTCACTTCATTCATTCAGTCAGTCAGTCTTTATTCCCATTAAATTCAATCCAAGAAGCATTTACAAAAACAACCTACATGTTACAAATTAAATTTGTACATGATAGTTAAACATGGACTGGGTTAAACACAGAAGATTTCAAAAACCAAACAAAAATATTTTTTTGCCTTCAAAGAATCCACATTCTACAAATAAATATAACATACAATCTGAGCATATTTGTAATCACTTAAAGAGGAAAAAGACAATATTAATACTGATTAGGAGATCTCTGTAGGATCTGAGATGCAAAGGAAGTGAAGTATTCTAAAAAGTGAAAAGAGAGTATGATCAGCGCTGGGGTACATCATGGACAAAGATCCAGAGTAGAAAATATTTTCATAATGACCGTTTTGGAGAACAATTCATTAGAATCTAAACTTGAAAACAGGAACTGTCTTGATTCCTGTCTTCCATGCATCTAGCAAAATACAGTCATTTCAGTCATGTCTGATTCTTCGTGACCCGATTTGGGGTTTTCTTGGCAAAGATAATGGAATGGTTGGGTTTGGTATTTCCATCTACAGCTCATTTTAAAAATGAAAAAGCTGAAATTAATGGAGTTAAGTGACTTGCCCAGGATCACACAACTAATCAGTGATTGAGGCCAGATTTGAATACAGGAAGATGAACATTCCTGATTCCAGACCCAGCATTCTTATCTATTTCAACACCTAACTCCCCTCAGATATATAGAAAGTGATTAGTTGCTTATTGAGTTGAACTAAACTGCCAGTGGATCAGTTAAGTGAAAAAGCAGAATTTATAAAAGAAAGTAATTAAGTTATTTATTAATAAATAAAACTATTAAAATTATTGAGAGTTCCTATTTGAAACAACTAAAATTCATAAATTACTACAGCATACACAATACTTGTATGTATTCAAATGCAAAGTTCTCCTGAAAGTAATAAAGAACAACTTAAATAGCTGGAGAAATATTCAGTACTCATGGCTGGGCCATGTCAGTAAATAAAAAAAAAAAATAAGCAAATGCCTGAATGTGTGTATATGTGTTTGTGTGTGAGAGAGAGACAGAGAGACAAAGAGAGAGACAGAGAGAGAGGCAGAGACAGAGAGAAACAGAGACACAGAGAGAGAGAGAGAGAGAGAGAGAGAGAGAGAGAGAGAGAGAGAGAGAGAGAAAGGAGGGAGGGAGAGAGAACTATTGAAGTTAAGTTGCAGTTTTAATGTGCCAATCAAATTGACAAAGGTATACTTTGTCAATGAGATAAATGAATAATAAAATTCATCTGGGAAAAAAACCCTGTAATATCAAGGCAAATAATGAATAAAAGGTAGGAATAAAGGAAGAATAATACTTCCAAACTTCTGTATAATAAAATAGCAATCATCTGAATCTCTGAGAACTAGTTAAAAGAATAGAAAATAGCAGGGCAATGAAACATACAAGATGAGAGAAAAACAGAAATAATGGAACTCAATTACTTTGAGTTTGATGAACTCCCCAAAATAATTTACCCAGGAAAGAATTCCCTGTGTGATATGATACCTGGGAAGCAGTCTGGCAGAAACTAGGTTAAAACCAATATGTCAGATAATATCTCACAATAAATTCAAAATCTCTGTATAACATAAATATGAAAGGCATACCATAAAAAAGAAGAGAAGCAGATTATACACCTTTCACAGGCAGGAGATGAACTCTTAACCAAACAAGGATTAAAGACATTTACAAATTAATACTTTTTTATTATATGGAATAAAAAAATCTTTTGAAAAATGAAATTAAATGCATCTAAGATAAGGGAAATAGTTAATGGGGCCTGGAGAAGTCCTTTGTATTAACTATCTTAGATAAGAGTTTAGAATTCAAACTATATAAACTATCAACATAAATATATAAGGCAAAATCCATTTCCCAATCAATAAGAGATCAACAGAGTTGAACAAATAGTTTTCAAATAAATGGGAATTAAGTAATATAAAAACAAATGATATCAACAAAAATTCTGTATTTTTACAGAATCTTCCATATATGCCTCCTATTTGTTACTCTACTAGAGTTCTTGTTTTGAGATAGAGTCAATTACAGTTTTTCCAAAAACTATCCAAAAAAATTATATAATTGGTTGGTTAGTTGTTGCCCCTCATACTCAGAGAGAACCAAAATGACATCACTCTGAGAGAATCAAGTTACAGTGTGTCTGACTATGGCTGATCAGACCAATATGATCTCAGAATGCTCTGCCACATGTGGACACAAATAGTCCCTATGAGTGTAAGGTGGGATCCCTACCTGCTGCAATAAATTGAATAAGTAATTTTCAAGGCACCCTTTCTAGCCCCTTCCTCACAAAGGGAGGTGAGCAGGACAATCCTTAAGAGGCTGTTCAGACACCCAGAGGGCTGCTGACTCCCACTGCTGCCCACCACTCTATGGCCTGGGCTGCCTGGGTGCAGGGTTATGACTATAGCTCCCAATTTATCCACACCTGCTGCTTTGTTCCTCACCTATTGCCACAGGGCTTTGACATAGGTAGAAATGGTAAAATGCTATGGTAATATTTTTTGATTCATGAGTAAGTTGGATTTAAATGAGGCAGAATTGCACAAAGTCATCAGCATCTCCCTCTCTCTCTCCTTTTCTCCTTCTTTTTCTCTCTGTCTCTCTCTCTCTCTCTGCTTCTCTCTGTCTCTCTGTCTCGTCTCCCTCCCTCTCTCCCTCCCTCCCCCCCTCCCACCCCCCCTCTCTCTCTCTCTCTCTCTCTCTCTCTCTCTCTCTCTCTCTCTCTCTCTCTCTCTCTCTCTCCCAAGGACAGGACAGAATCAAGATACAATGGATGACCTTGATGTCTTCGATATCTAACCAAGCTCAAGCACTCCACAACATGTGCTTCTCCTGCCTTCATGACCATTAGAACATGCTCACTTGCCCCTTCCACCAGGGGAAGTCTTTACATGCCTGAGGTGGACATCCCCCTAACCATAGGATCTGATGTCTGTTGGTAACCCTCAACCTGGTTGAGCCTATCTGCCAAAATGATTTACTGGAGAGGGGCCACTGTGCATCCTACAGCTTCTTGGAGCCACAGGTGACATTAGGTGGATCATTTGACATCAAAGGTGGATAATAGCCCTCTAAAGGGCTGGACAATCTTCACACCAGATGTACTAGACTTCCCTGAAACACACACACACACACACACACACACACACATACACACACACACACACATGCACACAGACATGGTTTTAAGGATCCTACCAAGATAGAATAATTTTGAATATGGGCTTGGAACCTGTCAGTTCTATAGAAAGCAGTCTTCTGGAGAGCAGGGGCCATCATTTTTGTTTTTCCATCCCTAACACCTAGCCCAGTCATTGCTCTCAATTGTGTTGCTATAAAAATGTCAGACTCTCTACCACCAGAGTTTGCCAGTTTGGAAATTCTTCTTTAAATTTAACTTGAGCCCATTGGGAAGAGGAAATGGAAGGGAAAGAGTTACACTCTTTCTTTTGTGATACTTGCAGGGAAAAGGCAAGGTCCAGTCACAAATGCTGGTTCCCTTTCCTACCAGTCTTTGGTGGGATGCAACTCAGCACTGTTATGAGCTCACTACTAATCCCACCATGATTCCTACAGAAAGGACAAAGGTCTAAGCTCAGGCGGCCACCAAAGTGGCCAGTCCTGGTTTAGGCTGAGTAGCTTCTGATCAGCTTCCCCTTCCAAGTCCCAATTCTTCCATTGTCAAATAGAGCCCACATTTGATTATGAACGAAAGAAATCCCGCAGCTGTAATGTTCCTGCCTGGTGTGATTAATGTTAACTCAAGTGGAGATTCTCTCCAGAGAGATGAGCTCTACATCCTTGATTCTGTTTGGGTTGAAGGGTAGAAGGAAGTAGTGGATGCTGATCCTATTTGGAAGGCATAGTTATAAAATATAGCACTTTACCTCTAAATAAGCCAGAGAACTTGTAAGCAAAAAGATATACATGTAGATACATAAACACATATAATGCATATATATCAGGATGGCCCATAGCATAAATCCACATTAAGATTTGTGGGCCACTCTGTGTGTATATGTATGTGTCATACACACATACACACACTAATATATTTCTATATGTATATGAGTATATATTTATACATATGTATATATATACTATATGTACCTTTATTTGTAACTCTCTATGTAGAACAGCTAAGTAGCACAGTGAGTAGGATGTCAAGCCTGCAACAGGAAGACTCATCTCCTAAATTCAAATCTGGCTTCACACCCTTACTAGCTGTGTGACCCTGGACAAGTCACTTAACCCACTGTTTGCCTCAGTTTCTTCCTCTGTAAAATAAGCTGGAGGAGGAAATTGCAGACCATTCCAGTATCTCTGCCAAGAAAATCCCAAATAGAGTCATGAGGAATTGGACACAGCTAAACAACAACAAGGTATATATGTATATATAGGTATCTATTATTTTATATACACATATAAAATAACACATATACATATATACACACATGCATATATACATGTATATGTAAACTAAACAACAACAAAGTATATATGTATATATAGATATCTATTATTTTATATACATACATAAAATAACATATACATATATACACACATGCATATATACATATATATGTAAACTAAATAACAACAAAGTGTATATGTATATATAGATATTTATACTCCACAGAAGACAATAATTGTTATAGTTTAGGGCATCCTGTGCCTTCCTACATATAATTATGATTCGCGACTTTACTTGCTTTTGCATTAAAAAAAAAAAAACTGTCCTTTCACACTTATCAGAAAAATGCTATCTTCTGCGTTCTGGCTCCAGACAGCTCTTGCTACCCCTGTTATCCCTTTCTCACTCATAAGCATCAAACTACAGGCACAGATACCCCTGGAGTCCCTACAGGGTCTAACACCGGATCCCTTCATCAGAAGCAGTTCTTACCTCCCCTTCCCATCCAAAGATCACAGAGAATGGAGTAGTGGAAGTCCTGGGATTTCTGTTTTTAAAAATGGAGAGAGAAAGTCTCATCTCCCCATCTCTTCTTCTCTTTGCTTTGACACTACCACTAAGGTTAGCATCAGATCTGAGTAAGATCACACCCTGGGATACTATATCCAAGCCTGGGAATACAAAGGAAATTGAGAAAATGGAATACTGTGCAGAGGAAAGCAGCCAAGATGGCAAAGAGAGGAAAGAATCTAGGGCTCACTTGTGCAGAAAATTAGTTTGGTTAATCTAAGAAAAAGAAAACCTAACAGAAGAATACTTGTCTTTAAGTATTCTCATGGCAAGGAGGGGTAGAAGGTTAGATCTGCTTTGCTTGACCCCAGAGAGCAGATCTAGGAGTCAGAGCTATAACTAAGCAGGTGCTGCTACTGTGGCTTTGTCCCAATATCACTGAAATGGGAGAGCACAGAGTATAATTATTATACTAATAACCCCTCTCACTCATGTGAATTGATTTTCATTACATCTGGGTTTTATTTTTGTTTTGTTTTTTGTTTTTTGTTTTTTGCATTGTGAATTACAAGATTTATTTGAGAGTACTTTCTTTGTCTGCCTTTGGCAAACTTCTGTAACCAAGCAAAATAGGTCAACAGTGGAGAGGAGATTTAAGCTCCAGAATTTCATAAATTAACCTATTCCAAGGTGGAATAAGGTGCCTTGGATTCCCCCTCCCTGAAGATCTTCATACAGTTTTCAGAGGATCACTTCTCATATATGTTGTTCAAATGTTTTATCAGTCATGTTCGACTCTTCATGACCCCATTTGGGAATTTTGGAAGAAAGATACTGGAGTGATTTGCCGTTTCTTTTTCCAATTCATTTTACAGATGAAGAAACTGAGGCAAACAAGGTTAAGTGACTTGCCTAGAGTCACACAGCTAGTAAGTGTCTGAGACCAGATTTGAACTCAAGAAGATTCTATTTGACGCCAAGACCAGTACTGTATGCACTATGGTTCTTCCTTGCTACTACATAGAAGGAACAGAGTAAATTTTGGACTAGAGGATGTCCCTGGTCCCTCAGGTCTCCCTCTGAGATTATGTGATTCTATAATGTTAGCTCCATCAACAAAAACAGGTCAAGTTATTGTTTCCAATGTCACAGCTCTTGGGATTAAGGCACCTCCGGCCAATCAATTTCACTTTGCAGTCAGACCTCTGTTCCTGGCCAGAACTTTCCTAAGGCACCTTTTAATTCAATTCTAAGTACCTACTGAAACCTTATAATCACATATTAGTAGTCCTTCATCCCTCTCCAGCTACAGAACCCCAAGGGAACTTCAAAAATCCTTTTCGATGGTCTTAGACAAGGAACAATTCCCTGGGACCAAATTGTTCTCTGCAGAATGAAGCAAAGTCATTTAAACTCACAAGTGGGGAGGATGGGGGAGCCCAGGTGACAAATTTTAATCTCTTCCTTGTCGTGTTCTCTCTTTTTTTAAAGTGGCCCAGGCTAATGAGAGATGAATGGCAATGGACATTTGGAAGAAGATTGGGTTTCTAGAACTGTGGAGAGCTAACTTAATAAGGACACTACTCAAGGAACTTTGCAATCTCAACAAGGGACAAAATGATACCTGGGACAGCACTCACCTTGCCTGTTTCCCTGAAAGGCTGAGGGATCTAATCTAGAAAATCCTATCTAGAAAAGCCTCTGCTTTTCTTCCCCCAGCTTTTCCCTGTCCAGCATTTTCTAGACATGGTCCTCTGTTCCTTCCAGACAATCCCTCTGTTCTGTCTTACCTCTTCCCTGGAAGTTTCTTTACACATTAGAAACTCCTAGTTTCCTAGATGATTGGGGCTTTTCTGTCTGCAATCTCAAATTTATAAAACCAAGTAGATCAGGGGCAGCTAGGTGGTACAGTGGATAGAGCACCAGCCCTGAAGTCAGGAGGACCTGAGTTCAAATGTGACCTCAGACACTCAACACTTCCTAGCTGTGTGACCCTGGGCAAGTCATTTAACCCCAAATGCCTCAGCAAAATAAATAAATAAAAAGTAGATTCTTAAATGGAACCCTTCCTCTTAAAACAACAATGACTCCTAGGGTTATTATATTCAAGTCTGATAATCACAACTCCTGCACAGTGGAAGAGCAGTGGGTTTTTTGTTGTTTTGTTTTGTTTGGCTGAGGTAATTGGGGTTAAGTGATTTGCCCAGGGTCACACAGCTAGGAAGTATCTGAGGTCAGATTTTAACTCAGATCCTGCTGAATTCAGGGCTGGTGCTCTATCCACCACACCTCCTAGCTGCCCCAAGAGCAGTGATTTTTAAAGTCATAGGACCTGGATTCAAATCCCAGGTCTTTCACTGTGTGACCTTAAGCAAGTAGCAACTTCTCTCTGTTCTCTGTGCCTCATTTATAAAAAAGAGGCTGCTGGGGCAGCTAGATGGCGCAGTGGATAGAGCACCAGCCCTGAAGTCAGGAAGACCTCAGTTCAAATCTGGCCTCAGCCACTTAACATGTCCTACCTGTGTGACCTTAGGCAAGTCACTTAACCCCAATTGCCTCAGCAAAAAAAAAAAAAAAAAAAAGAGGCTGCTGAATGAGATTTTCCCCGTTATCTCCCAGCTTTACATCCTTGACTCTATATGAGCAATCCTGACTTCAGAACTGTCTTGATTCCCAAACTAAGAAAGTTTCCCAAACTCCAAAGATATTGGAGATTACCAAAGTATGGACCCACAAGTTCCAGCAATAGATGACTATAGATGTGACCATACACTGAAGCCTGGATCAGTCTTTCGATTGGCCACCGCTAGCCCATAATAAATAACTTATTCCCTTGCTAGGACTCCCTGAAGGTATATCCCCAGTGCATCTCTTTTATGTCTCTTCCCAATCTCTCTTTGAAGGTCAGGTCCAGTATAAGGAGGTGGGTGGGCTGCTGGTTGGAGGTTTTTATCCTGACCCCAGTATAAATGAGGGAGAGAGATGGGGGAGGATCAGTAAAGTCCCTTAACTTGCCCCAAGCTCTTGTTTGTTTGAGGAGCTCCACTAACTCAAATGATTTCCCCCAAGATCACCCAACAAGCTTGCTAAATCATAAGGCTTATTACTTTCAGCCTCAATTGGCTTATTTAGGCTTTCAGTGAAGCCCCTTTAAGCCCAACAACAGCTTGGGGCAGCCAGGTGGGCTGCCTCTAACTAGGACGAGTCCCATTCCAGATGTGTTTTCTCTAATGGGGTGAACTTAGGCTTTTTGGGGATAAGCCTGGATCTGGTGTTTTGTTTCTTAAATGTGGTTATTTTAAGATTCCTTACTGCTGGGATCTAAAGGGAAGGACCCTTAAGAATTGGAACCTCTCATCATCTCCTGCCTCTATGCAATTTGCATGACTGCCTCTCCTGCATGACTGCCTCTTGTCCCTTTGTAGCCTCTGTAATCTAGTTGGGGAACAGTTCTCTCCCTGTGGGAAAAGTTGGTCTCTTCACAAAATAGGCTAGTCCAGTTCTCATGAAGTCAAAGAAGGCTCATTTCCGAGGGACAGGAAGTCTTCCTCTCCTTCAGTCAGCTCTAGTCTCTCAAGAAAATGACAGGTAACATAATTTGTTTCCCCAGACCACTAGATGAATATTCTCTTGGTTTCTGAAGAAATCTCAGCCTGATTAGAGTCTGTTCTGTTCAACACAGATTCAATCCATCCAAAATGTATTAACCCCCGCCCATCTACTCTAGGTATTTGGAATACAAAGACAAAATTCTGATGCTACAAATGCTTTTTCAGCCATTTCAGTCATATCTTTCTGTGACCATATTTGGGGTTTTCCTGGCAAAGATCCTGGAGTGTTTGCTATTTCCTTCTCCGGTTCATTTTACAGATAAGGAAACTGAGTCAAGGTGAAGTAACTTGCTCAGGGTCACACAGTTAGTGGTTTGCCAATTCCTTCTCCAATTATTCTTATAGATGAAAAAAACTGAGTCAAGCAGGATGAAAGCACAGCTAGTAAATGTCTGAGGCTGTATTTGAACTTAGTCTTCCTGACTTCAGGCTCAGCAACCTATCCACTGCCCTACCAAGGAGAGTTAATCTGGCATATATACACAAAATCCTAATCTTAGGGATGCTTGTTAGCAGGTAATAATTTATCTAAGCGAAGGTGGTATAATCAGTTAAATATCACAGGTGGGATTTGAACCTGAATCCTCTGTCTCCAGAGCCAGTGTTTTTTTTTTTCTATTACAAAATACTGAGTGCCCCTGGAACAGAAGCTCCATGAGCACAGGGATTTATTTCTGTATTTGTATTCCCAAAATTTAGCACAGTGTTTGGTGCATAGATAAATGCTTGATAAATGTTTTTTATTCACTCATTCATTACTTGGGGAAACAGTGGAGGCAGAACTTTGACTTGATCATTCTGAGAAGATTAATTAGCAAATTGCAAGTATATAAACTTCAGTACATTTATTTTAGCATAGAAGAATGAAGCCATGTCTATTCTTTCAATGTCTGCCCAGCAGAATGTTGCCCCCCAGAGCTCTGAATACTGAGAGCACTGTGACAAAGACAGTCCTTTAGAATTATTTTTAATTAAAGCTTTTTATTCACAAAATATACACATGGGTAATTTTCAACATTGAACCTTGCAAAGCCTTCTGTTCCAAATTATCCCCTCTTTCTTCTCATCCCCTCCCCTAGATGGCAGGTAGTCCAATACATGTTAAATAGGTTAACATATATGTTAAATCCAACATAAACATTTATAGTTATCTTGCTGCACAAGAAAAATCAAGTCAAGAAGGAAAAAAAAACTGATAATAAAACAAAATGCGAGCAAACAACAGAAAGTGTAGTCCGCACTCAGTTCCCACAGTCCTCTCTCTGGGTGTATATGGCTTTCTTCATCACTGAACAACTGGAATTGGTTTGAATCATTTCATCATTGGAAAGAACCAAGTCCATCATAATTGATCATTGCATAGTCTTCTTGTTGCTGTATACAATGATCTCCTGGTTCTGCTCATTTCATTCAGCATCAGTTCATATAGGTCTCTCCAGGCCTCTCTGAAATTGTCCTGGTGATCGTTTTTTATAGAACAATAATATTCCATAACATTCATATGCCATAATTTATTCAGCCATTCTCCAATTGATGGGTATCCATTTAGTTTCTTGCCATTATAAAAAGGGCTGCCACAAACATTTGTGCATATGTGGGTCCCTTTCCCTCCTTTAAGATCTCTTTGGGATATAAGCCCAGTAAAGGCACTGCTGGGTCAAAGCGTATGCACAGTTTGATAACTTTTTGAGCATAGTTCCAGATTGTTCTCCAAAATGGTTGGATCCATTCACAGTTCCACCAACAATGTACCAGTGTCCCCCAGTCCCTTAGAGTTAACTCACTCTTTTAGCTACCTAAACAAAATTGTAGAACATAGTGTAATACAATGAAAAGAGTGTAGGGGTTTGGAGGCAGAAGCCCTGGCTACTTCCTAATCCTGGGTTTACTATTTATAGCCTATGTGGATTTACATTATTCATTTAATACTTCTGTATTAACAGTTTCTTTACTTGTAAAATGGGGGGGAGGGAGAGCCAAAATGGCAAAATAAAGGCAGGAATTTACCCAACTTCTCCCTCAAACCATTCCAAATTCCATTAAATAATGACTCTAAACAAGTGTTATACTATCAGAACCCCCCAAAAGACAGAATACACAGTGCCAGCAAAATAGGACTCTTGCTTTAGCACACTAGATCTTACAGTTACAATGGGTGCAGGGACCAAGACAGAAAAAAAGATGTTTTGTGGTCAGATCCCTAGAAGGATTTCTGAAAACAGCTGTATAAAACCCCAGAACCTTGGGACAGTACACCCTCCACTCTGGTAATAGAACCCTAATCTAACAAAGAGTTAAAAACCAAGTGATAGGCTAGGAAAATAAGAAGACAACAAAAAAAGTTTCTGACCATAAAAAGGTACTAAATGACATGGAAGATCAAAACATACATTCAGAGGAAGATAACAAAGTCAAAGCCACTCCATTCAAAGCCCAAAGAATTGGGCTCAGGTATAAAAAAGCTCAAAAGGGATTTTGAAGATCAAGTAAGAGAGGAAAAATTAGAAAAAAGAATTGAGAGTGGTGCAAAGGGAAAAACCTGTAAAATGGAGGAGGAGGAGGAGGTAGATTAAATGACCTTCAAGATCCTTTCTAGCTCTATCTCTTTTCCAAATATATGCCTAATGTTCTTGGAGTTACAAACCATCAATGGGTTTGAAGATAATAGCTGCAAACCTGGCATTCAAGCCTTTGTATCTTTCTCCTGATGATATCAAAGATTTAATTTTATTGAAAAAGTGGAGATCTTTTATTAGCAAATAGGAAAAGAGAAAAGCAGGTAGAAAGGTAAAGGATCTTAAGATCACTTTGTATAAGAAGTTTTTGATTAGTCTGAAGGAGAATAATGAGAGAATGGGGGAACTTTAGATCAAGTATTTGAAGTGCTGTCCATGGTACAGGGATTTGATTTGCCCCAGACAGCAGATTAGGAGCCATGGGTAAATACTGAGAAGAGGCAAATATAGGCTGGACGTAACAGGCAAAGCCTCTTCCCAATAATTAAAACTATTAATAATGAAATAAGCTGCCTCAATAAGTAGTGAGCTCCTTTTTGTTGAAAGTATTGAAGCTGACATTGGGTGTCCACTTGCCTGTTATGCTGTTGAGAAGATTCTTTTTCCAGTATGAGTTGTACTCTGTGGTTGCTGAGATGCCATCCAACTCCAACATGCTGTATTTATTAAATTGGTGATGACGTTCAAAGACATAGAAGGGGCTGGCCCTAATTCTGACTTTTTTTTTCTCCATGGCAGTAGAAGTGGTGGGCGGTTAACCTTTTGATTTGATGAGTTTCAGGTCATTTTTAGCACCTTCTTCTCCTCCTCCCTCCCACCACCACCCTGAGTCACTGTTCAGTTCCAATCTCCAGTTCCCAACAGGAGGTGGGACACTATCTCACCCCAACTCCCAAACACAGGGCCGAGGGAGAACAATGCCTTCTTCTATCATGCCCAAGGAATGTCAGTAGGTCCAAGTTTCCTGTAATAGAAAATGGTCAATTAATAATAGATATAGCCACTAGCTTCTCTTCATCTCTAATTCATAACCGACCAGGCTCTTAATCAAATCAGCTAAGATAGGGCTGATGATGTTGGGCATCTTTGGGAATTGTTCTTCCTTGACAAAAAGTGCCTTTTAGAAATACTCTACACCCTCCAGAATTGTGGTTGTTTCAGAGTTTTGCTCAAGTTAGTGTTGGTAGTTTACTAATATGGACTTGGAGCCACCTTTGCAGAGAAGATCCTGAGGTTTCATCATTGCTTTTTTAGTGAGGGTCAATTAAAATAATATATTTAAAACTTTTTAAATCTTAAAGTTATGCAAAATCCTTAGCTATCTTTATGGATATGTAGATTTCAGACTAATTTTACTTTGAATATAGATTCAAAATTTAGATATTGAAGGGACTGGAGAAGCTATGGAATTGAAATTTTTCATCGAACAGTTGTGAATCGTGCAGCCTAAAAAGCATAATGGGTCAGATGAGTGGTGCAGTGGATAGAGCATTGGGCCTGGATTCAGAAAGACCTGAATTCAAATCCAGTCTGATTATTGGATTTTTACTTTTTTTACTTTTTAATTTTTAAATTACAATTACTTAGCAGACAATTACTGGACAAGTCATTTAATTCTGTTTGCCTCAGTTTCCTCATCTGTAAAAATGAATTAGAGAAGGAAATGATAAATAATTCCAGCATCTCTGCCAAGAAGATCACAAATGGAGTGAACAACAACAAAAGAGAAGGTAAATAAGTCCAAAGTGTAAGAATTTATACTTTATTCCGTCCAATGTCCATTCCATTCATAGAATCATGGGGTCATGGATGAAAGGATGTAACGGACTTTTAAGGCCATGTAGTTCAAACCCTCTCATATCATAAATTAGAACATTGACCCTTAGAAAGGTTTAGTAGTCACAGGCAGAGATGGGATTGAAATGAAGGTCTTTAGATTCCAAATCCAATGTCCCCACTATGTGATATATCATTCATAAAATCACAGAATCTCAAAACTGGAAGGATCCTCTGGAGTCATTCTGTGAACCCATAGCTGAACAAGAATCCCTTCAATAACACTGACAGCTAATGAAGTTCTGAACTGGATACTTCTAAAGATGGGAAGTCTTGAGATAACTCATTCTATTTTTGGCTGGCTCTAAATAAAAAGGTTTTTTTTTAAACATTGAATCTAAATTTTCCTCTGAACAACTCCCTCCCCACCCCCAGCAGACCTAGTTTTGCCCTCTAAAGTCGAGAAGAATGATTTGTATTCATCTTCCCTATGCTAACCATTCTAGCACTTGAATCCAGTTTTCAGGTTTCAATGTCTTATATTCTCCAGGATAAATATTCCTAATTCCTCTAACTCAGATTAACAGGACATCATCACCATCTTAGGCTATGTCAGTATTTTCCCAAAAATTTGGCCTACCAAATCAAACTAAATATTCCAAGAGTGTTCTGATGTTCCAAGATGTGTTAAGATAAAAATTTTAATGAAAGGATAGACTGAGGCAGACCTTTGCACAAGAAAACATTTTGCTATGTGGATCAATTTTAATCTTCTTAAATGGGAGTGGATTAGCCATAGTAACATTCACCCTCATCAGGGTTCTCAAAGCAGCCATCTGGCCAACAACTAAAGACAGAACCAAGAGCATGCTGGTCCTACATATTCTATTCAAAAGAAATGCTTTTGTACTCATTTCCCAATATATCCTTCCCCATGTAGAGGAGTCCAAGTCCAATTTTCATCTTCTACTACTCACCTTTATTTCTACCTCCTAAGTAGTCTAACATCTGAGTTAGTCAAGAAGTACACCATAAAGAGACATTGATCTGCTTTGAGCATCCCATTGTCTCCTTGGAATCATTTCTGTTGTACATTTAAAGGTGTATCCTTGAGAGCTTCTCCTGCCTACCAGGCCAACTTCTTTTACAGAATATTAAGCCATTGTGTCCTATGTAGCTTTTCTCTAACTCTTTTGTAATCCATTAAAAAGGGAAAGAAAACATTAAAAAGACTATAAAATAGCATTATAGATTAAGGAAATGAATTCCTGGGAGGAAATCTATGAATGGATGGTGGAGAGAGATTGATTAGAGTGAATTTGGATTATAATGAACAAAGGGGAAATAGTCATGGGGGTACACTACAGACCACCTGGGAAGAAGGAAGAATTAGATGGAAAGCTTAGGAATATTACAAACCGGGCACAGAAGTATGATATCATCAAGGTGGAGAACATCATTTAACTTGAGTTCTCTCTGTCAGGAATTCTACAAAGTCAACAAGCATTTATTGCATGCCTAAGGTTTGCCAAGCACTGTGCTAAGTGTTAATGATACCCATAAAAAGGCAACACAAGCCCTGCTGCCAATGAATTTACATCCAAATGGAGAGTCGATATGTAAATAAATAGGAATATACAAGATATGCAATTTAATTGAAATAGTATCTCAGAGGGTAAGGCATTAATGCTTGAGGAATAAGGGAGGGATCTTTCCTATAGAAAATAGGATTTCATATGAGTCTTGAAAGCAGGGCACTCCAGATATGAGGCACAGCTAATATATAAAGACAAAGATAGAAAATAGTCTAACATTCAAGAAACAACAAAAAGGCCAGTGTTAAGTGGAATGTAGAGAAAGGGCTACTAGTGGTCCAGTAGATAGAGTACCAACTCTGGAATCAGGAAGCATCATCTTTCTAAGTTCCAATCTGGCATCAGACACTAGACTGGGCAAGAAACTTAACTCTCAGAGTCTCACTTTCCTCACCAGAATGAGCTGGAGAAGAAAATGGAAAATCACTCCACTATGTCTGCCCAGAAAACCCTAAGTGGGGTCACAGAGTGTTGGTCTCAATTGAAAAATACTTAATAACAAATATATAAGAAGGCTAAAAGATAGGCAGGAACTAGTTTGGGAAGAGTTTTAAAGGTCAAATGAAAAGTTTATTTTTGAGCCCAAAGGTAATAAGGGAATCACTGGAGTTTCTTGGGGGGGGGTTGACATTGTCAGACCTGTGCTAAGTGAAGGATGTATTGGAGCAGAGAGAATTTTGAGATAGAATAATTAAAACATAAGAGAACAGTCAATAAATTCTTGACTTGATTTAATAACCATTTAATTCTTCAAAAGTTTACATTCTTGATCTGACACTAATCAATAAAGAGAAAGCAGTTGCTGAATTGGAGATAAAGGGAAATTTGAGGGTGAGTTGCTTATTCCATCTTAAAATTCCTAAGGAAGATTGAGCATAGATTATCTTACATCATAGTTTGGAGGCAAGTGGATTTCACAGGGTTCAAGAGAAAGCTACATCTAATATTCCAAAGCATGAACCAAGAGCGATGGAAAGCCGTCAAAGATAAAACTCTAAGGACACAAACAGAAATTATTTCGAGGGAAAAATGAGAAGCTATCCAAAGAGACTCGTGTTTCTTTTTTATTTGATTCTATTTATTCTTTGATATATTCTAACCAAAATTTCTTTATCAAGATCTCATTAACCAACTTAATTTTTTAAATACAAGTTATAATAACCAAACTTGGTCATAAAGAAAAAATATATTTCCCTCTCTTTTTGGGAGAAGTGGAGGACTATGAATATAGAATATTATATATTTTGCCAGACTTGGAGGATATTTGGAATTTTGCTACCTTTAATGAAATGCTGAGATTTATTTATGACTCATTATAGATTTTTATTACAAACATTCATGACTCAATCAATATGCATTTGGAAATGAAGGTTCCAGACTGGACCTGTGATTTCATTAATAGAAAGAAGTCTGTGGAAGTTGCTTCTATCTGTGCAAATCAGAATTTTTTGCAACCAAGAGAGCTGCTGCTATTCTACAAAAGGTTAAGTGACTTGGCCAGGTTGACATAACCTTTTGGGTCAGTGGCAGGTTATGAACCTAGGTCTTCTTTGCTTTGATACTGGCTCTCTTATCTATAGTTTCATGCTGCCTTCCTTTGGGGATGAAGGTGATATAAAAACAAAATAGAGCAAGGTATTTTTAAGAAAACACAGAAGACACAAGCAGTAGAAGGTAACAGAATGAATGTAAAATAGTAGCATAGTCCTTAAAGAACAATTTCAGGAACACCAAAGCTCAGGATGAGCCAAGGGCGGTAAGGCATGCTAATGGAAAAAAACAAGATTCTTTTATTTGTTCTTTATTTTTAGTCCTGTTGGAGAAAGAGGCTTGCCCTCCCTTTCTCAAGATCTTTAACAAATGCTAGGAAGCCACATGTTGGGGTCGCTTAAGAGAAGATTCTTGGTCAACTAGGAGTTGAACTAGGTTGGCCTTCTGGTCCCTTTCATTCATTTGATTGCAAGCTCTTTGAGGGCAGAAATTATCTTTTGTTTCTTTTTTTTAATCCCCAGGGTGTAGCACAGTAGCTGGCACAGAGTGGGTGCTTAATAAATGTTGATTGTTTGATTGATTTCCAGCTCTGAGATTATGTGATTCAAGGAAGATTAGAGTAAAGACAATGCAGGATAATGGAAAGAACACAGACTGGAGTTAGAGACATGAGTTCAAATTCCAAAATCTGTGACCTTTGATAAGTCACTTCCTTTTAATTTCTTCTATAAAATGTTGGGAAGATGTTGAATTAAATGGTCTCTGGAGTCTCTTCCAGCTCTACTCTAGGGATTTTTGATCTCATCACTTCTGTTTGGTGCAGTAGAACAATGATTGCTGGTGAAAATGACAAGACAAAAATCATTTAAGGAGGAAAAGAAGAAAAGAAGGATAGGATCATTTTTAAGAACTTAGTATATGACAAGAAGAAAGGTAAGCACTTTATGAATATGATCTCATTTGGTTCTCAAAACAACCCTAGAACATGAGATGCTATTATCATGTCTATTGTATAATTGAGGAAAAATGAGGAAGACAGAGGTTAAGTGACTTGGGCAGAGTCATGTAATTAATAAATACATGAGGCTGGAACTGAACTGAAGTCTTTGGATTCCAGATCCAGAATTCTATATGCTGTGCCACCCACGTACTTTTAAGAAGGATATCAAATTGGATTGATGTCTTTAGTGGATTTCCCCAAGAACTATATTACATCTCTTTTTTTTCTTTTGCAAGGAAAACAATAATCTCTGAATGGAAAAGAAATGTAAAAGATACACCAGATAAGGAGATGAAATCCAAGATATCCGAGCAGATGGTAACAGAATATTTCACTGTCTTCACTGATTTTGAGTTACCATATCTGAACAATACCTTAGAGCAATGATTTCAAACTCAAATAGATTTTGAACATGAAATGGAATATAAAGATCCCTATGGGCTGAATGTTGACTAAATTTTAAAAGGTAATTATCCACATTGCCTTGTATTCATTTTTTTAAATATTCCCCAATTACATTTTAATCTGGTTTGATCCACACTCGAGTATTATAGGTTATGTGTTTGATATCTTTGCCCTATAGTATGGAGGATAGAAGAGGAACCTTGGGGCAGAAGTGCAAATGTTGCCCCAATTTTCAAAATGTGAAAGAATAAAATCTTCAAACAGGAAATTTGATTTTGACTATTGACAAAATTCTACTACTAAAATGGTAGCATGTGAAAAACTGACATAGTGATCCTAGGATCCCAATGAACCAGTCATGCTAGACTAGCCTCATCTCATTTGTTGTTGAATAATAAATAATAGAGAAAGTAGTAGGCATAAAATATTCCTATTTTAGGAAAATACATTGCAGTTTCTTATGCTCTCCTTATGGATCAGGTGGAGAGACTATATGGAATAGTTCAGAACTAATAGAGTGACTTGACCTACAGAATAGTCTTGAAGGGCAAATGTCAAACTGGAGACACGTCTCTATATTTCAACCTTTTGTATATAACTTGGATGAAGATATGGCATATCTGTCAGACTTTTAAATGGCACAAAATTGGGGGAAGGGATAAATAACTAACAATTTGAACCCTAAAAGACCTCAATAAGTTAGAACAATAAGCTGAATCTCCTAAGAAGGTGAAATGAGAAATGCAAAATTCTCTCCTGTGCTCAATGATTTCTCTAGTACAGGGTCAGGATGAGGCATAAGAATTCCAGTCCCAAAGGACTCATGATGAAACATGCTGTCTCCAGAAAAAGAATAGATATTGACTGAATACAAACTCCCTTTCTTCTTCATTCTATCTTTCTTTTACTTCTTCCTTCTTTTCTTTCTTGCTTGCTTGCTCTCTTCCTTTCTATTATTCTTTGTTTATTTAATGTCTTCTTGTATGAAATGACTAATATTGAAATGTTTTAAATTATTGCACATGTATAACCCTTATCAGATTGCTTACTGCCTTAGAGAGGAGAGTAAGGAAGAACAGAATTCAGAACTCAAAACCTTTTTAAATGTTGAAAATTCTCTTAATATTTGATTGGGGAAAAATTAAATATGAAAAAAAGAATTCATGTGAAAAAAGATATGGGGGATGAATAGGTTGAAAGGTCAAAGGTAGATATAAGAGCATTAAGAGAAAGTTGCAAAAAAAGATTTTGAATTAGTATAAGGAAAATCTATTTAACAAATAAGCTATTCAAAATGAACTAGATTGCCACTAGAGGCAATTTATAGGTTGAGTTGTATAGTAATAAACTTACAAGACTTGGAGTCAGAAAGGTCTCAGTTCAAATTCTGCCTCAGATAATAACTGGCTATGGAACCATGAGCAATTCCTTCTCTGAGTCACAGTTTCCTCATCAGTAAAATAGACATTTTTTCAGATGAATGCAAGTTGGGCTCTTGTCCAGAATGATGCACAAGAAATTCTGAGTCAGGTAGCAATTAAATTTCTTGATCACGGAGGTCTCTTCTAACTCTGAAAATCTAATTTTCCATGACTGGTTTGATTTCCTCTCAGACTTGAGTTGAGCTCTCACACTTCCCAAAAGTTGATTCATTCTTTTAACAAATATTTCATAGGTTCATGACATCTTAGATCTGGAACTAGAAGGAGCTTTAGAAACCATCTGGTCCAATTCCTTTATTTGACATATAAGAACATGGAATACATAGAGGGGAATTGGCTAGCCCAAGGTCATACAGGTTTTAAATAACAGAGACAAGAAATGAATCCGGATCCTTATTCCAATGAGAGCCATGTCTGTTAATCATAGGTTAACATAATAGCTCCCAGAGCTACTGCCCGGACCTGGCTCTCTCTTATATCATGAGCTGCCTTCTGGACATGTCATACTGGTGTTTTGTGAGCATTACATTCAACATATCCAAAATAGAATTCATCTGCCCCATCTCACTACAGTGATTTTTATGGCCTTTTGATTATTAAGTGGTTAATTTTTAACATATCCTAACCCTTACTTTATTATTTTAAATATAACTTGTTACTTTGGCTTGTGATCTAAGTTTTAACTGAAACTTACTAGCTGCTTTGTTAAAAATTGCATGTTCTGGCTTTGCCTGACAGTGAGCCCTGATAGCATACCATTCTGGGCATAGATCCAGGATTACCAGTGTGACCACCAAACTGGCACATGGTGCAGTCCTTCAGTACTCTGCATCTGGAGATAAAACTTATAGTGGCTCAGATATTTGGGAGAAAATGCCCCAAACTCACTTTGAGGTCAAGAAGCAATGTGAGGGTGGATGTCCTATTCCTATCCAAATGGCCAAAGAGGAAAATGACCATCGAAAAATTATATAAACAACACTGAAAACCTCAGCCAAAAGAATAATCACTGACAGTCCCTGTAAATTCTGCTTATCTCCCACTTTTGGCTGATTCCCAGAGATCTCTCTCCCCATCCCTTATGCCCTTGTATGGGACTACCCTAGGCTCTGACAAATTATGTTTTACTGTTTCTGTTCCAACTGCTGCTAAAGCCATTGCTTCCAACCCACACACTGACAGTAATGGTTAAGTATCAATGTACCATTAATAAACCCTCTTGTAGTGGTTCGTGGAGTCATCTCTTCTTGTCAAAATGCAAATAAAATAGCCGGATGGGCAACAGGTCAAACTGAGCTCTCAGTTACCTGCTTTGAGTCTATGAGCTGCTGAGCTGTGACTAAGTGCTTTGATCCCTGTACCTCCATAATTGGAGAGCTCCTTCCCATTAATCTGGGAATAAGCAAGAATCAGATCACTGAATCATATAATCCAGTGGAGGGACCCCTTCTTTCAAACTCATCAAAAATTGTTCTGAACAGGAATCACATGGCCAGGAAGCCACTAGCCGATCAAGAAGTAAAAGCAAGAACTTGTCTGGGGGACCTTGAGATTTAATGGAAGGGTCTCCCTCATCCCTAAAGTTTTGAACAAAGCTGGGAGAAGGACCCTTGGCAGCCATAAGGATGATACTGTGATTCAGAACTCCAAATCAAGAGGAAGGGGTCTCAATTTCAAGAGTGCCCACCAAAGTTAGGACCGCCAACTGCTGCTATGGGGGTCAAATCTGAAACACACTTCAGCTTCAGGGAATCCCTCCTTTCTGTGAAAAAGACACATCCTTACAGGCAATGAAAGTGACTACCAGTAGTACTGACATTACTAAGACATCCCTAAACCCTCCCATCCTCCAAATTTATTACTGTCGAGATTACTTCTGAATCACCCACTCTCACACCATTGTCATCCTTGACTCTTTCTTTCTCATCCCACATATCCAACTTGTTACCAAACTTTGTCATATCTTCCTTCACAATATCCCCCACCTCCTTTCCTCTAACACAGACACTGCACCCAGGTGCAGCCCCTCATCATCTCATGCCTGAAACTGCAAAAACCTACTAGTTAATTGCCTTGCCTCCCATTTCTCTACTCCTCCACTAAGCTACCAAAGTGATTTTCTTCTAAATCACAGATCTGACCGAGTCACTTCCCTATTTAATAAACTCTAGACCTTCCTAAATATAATCAGGATCAAATAGAAACTATATATTGCATTTAAAGCCTTCCATAACCTACCATCTTCCTACCTTTCTAGTACACTCTTCTCCAAGCACTCTACATTTCAGCTACACTTACACTATTTTTCATGTATGACAAAAGTCTTCATTCTTCGTGATTTTACACAGATTATCCCTAAGATTTAGAATATTCTCCCCACTCACTTCTGCCTAATAGAATCCCTGACTTGCTTCATGACTCAACTCTAATCCCTACTTCTGAAGAAACCTCCCTCTGCTTTCTGTGCCTCAGCTTCTAATGGCTACCTCTCTGAGATTATCCATTTAATTTATATTTATCGTGTACATACCTAATTAATTACATGTAGTCTTCTCCATTAGACTCCCTGAGAGCAGGGACTGTTTCACCTTTTCTTTCTGTCTCCAGTACTTAGTACAGGAACTAGCACATAGTAAGCACTTAATAAAAGTTTGTTGACTGATTGTCTTATTCATTTTTCTGGTATGTCCAGAGAATATGTCTCTATAGACGAAGTACAAGTCTACTTTGGTGCAAGGATGGGGTTTAAGGGAGTGATACACAAAAAGTGGAAGAGCTTCCATTGAAAATCTAGGTTAGAATACTACCCAAACTAATCTACTTATTTAGTGCCATACCAATCAAACTCCCAAGAAATTATTTTACAGATCCAGAAAAAATAGTAGCAAAGTTCATTTGGAAGAACAAAAGGTCAAGGATCTCAAGGGGATTAATGAAAAAAAAGGCAGATGAAGGTGGCCTTGCTGTACCAGATCTAAAACTATATTTTAAAGCAGCGGTCATCAAAACCGATTGGTACTGGCTAAGAAATAGAGCAGTCAATCAGTGGCACAGGATAGGATATCAGGACAATCTAGGCAATAACCTTAGTATTCAATAAACCCAAAGACCCCAGCTTTTGGGATAAATACTCACTATTCGGCAAAAACTGCTGGGAAAATTGGAAACTAGTGTGGAAGAAATTAGGGCTTGACCCATACCTAACACCACATACCAAGATAAGATCTAAATGGGTTCATGATCTAGATATAAAGAGAGATTTGTAAGCAAGTTAGAAGAACGTAATATAGTTTATCTCTCAGACCTGTGGAGATGGAATGAATTTATGTCCAAGGAAGACCTGGAACTCCTAATTGAACACCAGATGGATAATTTTGATTATCTTAAGTTAAAAAGTTTCTGTACAAACAAAACAAATGCAGACAAGATTAGGAGGGAAGCATCCAATTGGGAAATCATCTTTACATTTAATGGTTCTGATAAAGGCCTCATTTCTAAAATATATAGAGAATTGTCTCATATATATAAGAATTCAAGCCACTCTTCAATAGATAAATGGTCACGGGATATGAACAGACAATTTTCAGATGATGAAATTAAAATTATTTATAATCATATGAAAAGGTGCTCCAAATCACTATTGATCAGAGAAATGCAAATTAAGACAACTCTGAGGTACCACTACACCCCTGTCAGATTGGCTAAAATGACAGGAAAAGATAACGATGAATGTTGGAGGGGATGTGGGAAAACTGGGACACTGATACATTGTTGGTGGAACTGCGAATGGATCCAACCATTCTGGAGAGCAATTTGGAGCTATGCTCAAAAAGTTGTCAAACTGTGCATACACTTTGACCCAGCAGTGTTTCTACTGGGCCTATATCCCAAGGAGATCTTAGAGGAGGGAAAGGGACCCACCTGTGCAAGAATGTTTGTGGCAGCCCTTTTTGTAGTGGCTAGAAACTGGAAACTGAAGGGATGCCCATCAATTGGAGAGTGGCTGAATAAATTATGGTATATGAATGTTATGGAATATTATTGTTCTGTAAGAAACAACCAGCAGGACGATTTCAGAGAGGCCTGGAGGGACTTGCATGAACTGATGCTGAGTGAAACGAGCAGAACCAGGAAATCATCATACACAGCAACAACAGTATTACATGATGATCAATTCTGATGGACATGACTCTCTGCAACAAAGAATTGTCTCAAACCAGTTCCAATTGTTCACTGAAGAAAACCATATACACCCAGAGAGAGGGATATGAAATATGGACCACAACGTAACATTTTCATGCTCTCTATTGATGTTTCCTTGCATTGTGTTGCCTTTCTCTGGTTTTCTTTTTTTTCTTGTAGATAGGATTTTTCTTACACTTGTCAACTATTATTACATTATTAACATGTAGTGGACTTCCTGCCATCTAGGGGAGTGGAGGGGACTGGGGGTAAAATTTGTAATGGAAAGCTTTGTAAAGATCAATGTTGGGGAACTACCCATATATATGTTA
The DNA here is from genome assembly GCA_023553655.1 of Myrmecobius fasciatus. Classification (NCBI taxonomy): domain Eukaryota; kingdom Metazoa; phylum Chordata; class Mammalia; order Dasyuromorphia; family Myrmecobiidae; genus Myrmecobius; species Myrmecobius fasciatus. The sequence goes on from JAJPUD010005346.1 coordinate 101,214, forward strand.
TACAAATAAAAAGCTTTAATAAAAAAAATCTAATATAACTCATTTTACAATCAATGATACTGTGGCACAGATAAGTTTAACTCAGACTCATAGAATGGTATGGTGGGTAATAATAATAACAATAGACATAAAAACTGGACTGTGATTTCTCTGATATAAGAAGGCTTAGATGAGGAAATTCTTTTTTCAATATAGTTTGGACGCTTTTCTTCAACTCATGGTCTTACAGATGCCCAGAAATCTGAGAAAGTAACTCTTTGCTAGGATCCTTCAGCCAGTCTTCCTGACTTGGAAATTTCTATGTGCTCTGCAACACTGTCTTTTTAGTAATGACAATAGTAATGATAAAATGGAATAAAAGAACTATTAGAGCAAGAATTATAAAAAAAAAGAAAATCTAGGTTAGAGGAAAATATCAATCGGTTTCTATATTCCACATTAAGGCAATTAAGAAAACATCTATTCTGCTCAAGATCGAATGGATGAAATTATTTTCCCTGTTCTTTTGGGTCATACTGTGAGTTTTATAAAATGGTGCCTTCCTTTTGGCACATTCTGGGAACAAGAGTCAATCAACAAAAGGATTATTTTGAACTCCACCTGCATAAACTAAATCAGATAGAACCTTCACCTGAAATGTCCCATCTTACTTACTAAGGCAAACAAATTCAGTCTCTACATAGGCTGCATCTTGATCCAATATGGAGGTCACAGTGCAACCTAGGACTTTCCTGTGTGGCTTCTGGATGTTCTTTTTTTAACTAATAGAGGTTGATCAACAGTTGAAACGTGTGATTTGGAGTCATATGTTTATAGTCCTGGGGTCACTTTGAAAAAGATTTAGCAACCAGCTCAATACCAGCTGGTCCACTGTCCATCATCAAGTTGTAATTAGAAATTAAGCTGGATGGCCCAAACCAAAGTTTATGGGGAGTACCATTCCTTGTTTTTTTTTTCAATTCTAATAAAATTAAAGAGAGTGAGTGAGAAAGAATTTAACTCCTCTGGGAAAACATTGACCTAAAACTGTCTCCACTTATTCATTGGCAATGTCCAAGTTTACCACAGTTGTTTTCAAAATTAATTCTAAGATCCTGTGGTCCTGTGGTAAAAGAAAATGCAATGGACATGTGGGGTGGCTTCTGTAAGTCCCAACTGGCACAGAGGATGCTCAGGAAATTGATACCTCTGAAAAGAGGAACTGATGCTGTGATTAAGTGCGAGACATGGAGATAAAAGTGAATGAAGGTTAAAAAAAATAAACAATGAAAACAAAAGTTATTAGGCCAATGGCAGAGAAGAAATAATTTTCAGGTTACCAGGGGTGTAGAATTCTCCTTAATTATCTCACATAATATCAAGGAGGCTCTGCCAACTTCAGACAACTGATGATACCCATAACCCAAGGAGATGGAATGACTGAAGCAAGAGGTCTTTCCATCAGAAACTTATGAGACCAAGAATATTCCCCCCAAAATACCCACTTAACATATAGTTAACCACAGTGAATATAGTGCCAGGCCTACTTCCTGAGATCAAATATGGCCTTAGATACTTACTAGCTGTATGACCCTTGGCAAATAACTTAATCCTGTTTGCCTCAGTTTCCTCAACTATAAAATGAACAGGAGAAGGAAATGGCCAACAATTCCATTATCTTAAACATCAAAATGATCCTATTTTTCCCTGCCCATATGATAGCACCTAAAAGTATCAATCAAACAAAAATTTATCAAGGACATACTGTGTACCAGAGTTTGTGCTAACTTCTAAGGATTCCAAAATCAAAAGTGAAAACATGCCCTACCTTCAAGAAACTTATATTCCAATGAGTGAGACCATGTGCATTTACAAATTATACAGAAATAAATACAAGGTCATTTTTAGAGGGAAGGCACTAACCACTGGGGTTGTTAAAAGAGAAAAGACATGAGCATTTGAGGGAAATCAAAAAGAGTTTCATATAAAAGACAGTGATTAATTTGGGATAATTTAGTAAATTTAAGGAAATTAGAAATTCCAAGAAGTAAAGTTGAGGAGACAGTTCAATTCACACAAGAGGAACAATTCAGGGCAACATTGATGAGAAATGTACATTACATGTATTGTTTCATTTAAACCTCAATACTGTTACATAAGTACTATAGGGGCTGGCCCCATTTTGCAGATGAGGAAGGCAGTCAATGTGCTTCAGTGGAAAAACTCATGTCTTCTGTTATGGATACAGATCCCACTTCTATTTCTTGATACTTAGGCAAAGCACTTCATCTCCCTGGACCTCAGTTTCCCCCCTTCATACAATGAGAGTTAAACTCTTATTATTCAGTTGTTCTTCAGTATCACCTATTCTTCATGACCCATTTGGAATTTTTTGGCAAAGATATTGGAGAGGTTTGTTATTTCCTTATCCAGTCCACTTTTTAGATGAGGAACTAAGCAAACGGTGTTAAATGACTTGCTCAGAGTCACCCAGCTAGCATCTGAGCTCAGGTTTGAGCACAGGAAGATTAGTCTTCCTGACTTTAGGTTAGACACTCTATGCATCATGGTACCATCTACGTTCCCAGGGAGTTGGTCTAATTGGCCCTTGCAAGGTCTCCCAGTAAATATGTGATCCTATAACTTATATATAGTTACACAAATAATGTTAGAAGCAAAACTATGTCAATTATGAATCTTTCCTCATTCCATTTATAATTTTTACATACTTGAAGAGTATTTAATTATAACTTATAAAAATGACATTTTAAGTGACATATTAATAGAGAGATGGGGGACTATGAGTTTAGAATGTTGTGTACACTGCCAAATGTGTTCATTGTGTTAGTTTTCCTAAATTGTCTTTGTCTGCATGTGTTTTTGAGCAAACACACTCAGAGAAAACACAAAAGTTCTAGATAAAGCTGAAATAGTTTGCAAAGGTCTTTCCTTGGTATTTTTGTCTGATTTGAGCACCTCTTAGAGTTGAAAAGTACAACCACCAATCTTTCCACCTTATTACCCACTCATCCCCTTCCTGTGCCCTATACTGTACCCAAATTTATTTACAATCCTTAATTCAGGGGTTCCTAACCTGAGACATATGAATTTATTTTTTTTAATATTTTGACTAGTAATTCCTTTTGTAATTTGATGTACTTTGTTTTATGCATTTGAATATGTGGTTCTGAGACAGTGCCCAAAGGTTTCACCATACATCCAGGTGGATCCACAATATCCAAAATGGCTAAGAACTCTTGCCTTAACACTTTCTGGCCTTCTTGCCTTTGCAAATACATGTCTTATACCCAGATTCCCCTTCCTCCAACATACAAACAAAATCTACTATGTATCAGACACTACACTAGGTGATTGGGATAAAAAGGCAAAAAATGTACTCCCTGCCCTCAGAGGGCCTACTATTCTATTGCGAGGAACATCAAGTACATCTAAATATTACTTATAAAATAAATGCAAACATCTAAATATCAATCTAAAATATGTGTAAAGTAAAAGTCAAGAAATTTGGGGAAAGGAACATTATCAGCTGGGAAAATGAGACAGAATTCATGTAGTAGGTGTTCTTTGAGTTGAACTTTGAAAAAAAAGTTGGTATTTGAAAAACAGGAAGTAAAAAGAGGTACATGTCAGGCATAGGGGGAAACAGGGAATGTTATTTTATGTGGGAAGCCCAATAACCACACCAGTTTAACTTGAACATAGAGTTTATGGAGGATAAGGATGAGTATTAAGTCTGGAAATATTGTCAAGGTCTTTAAACACCAAGCAGAGGCTTGAAATTGAGTTTATAGAGCACTAAAAGGTTTGCTCCCAAGTCAAAATGAGAGATCAAAAGTCATCTTTGCAGAGTCTGAGCTTGCACATGCAGATTTGTTTTCCCTTTCTTAGAATGCCACGCCATCTTCTTCACCCTTCTTTCTATCTTTCGTCAAACTCACAATGCCACTGTGTTCAATTAAGGACCCTGCTGAGTATTTAATCTTTACTTAAAGCTGATGTTTATTTTATTTTAGAGTTTAAATTAATCTGCCTCTGGTTATAAAAACAGATAAGGCTGAGATTGAACTCCTCTAGAATGCCTCATTTTAAAGGAAGTCTCCTTAAAGCTTGGCCATTTTTTGAGAAGTCACCATACCTTGATTTCCATTGTGTCCTGAGGGCAGGGTTTAAAATAGATTGACTCAGTCAAGAAGTGGGAATGAATTAGATTCTCTTTCACCTGAGGAAAGCCTATTCTCTGGTTGAGATGTGTCTTAAAGCTTGTCTTTGTGTTCCCCATATTCAGCAAGGAGAACTTCATTTCCCTGCTAAATAATCTTCTTTTTCACCTCCACATTTTAGAGCACCTAGCTTCCTTTGAAGCAACTCAAGCACTAAGTTCTATATGAACCCTTTCTTGATTCTTCCAGCTAGTTCCTTCTCTCCACTCCTCTCTTCCCTCAGAACTTCCTGTCTATCTTATAACAAAATAGATAAATGAAATCTTACCTCTCACACTTGAGCTGTGTCTTCATGGGCAAGTCACTTACCCTATCTATTTCTCAATTTTCTATTCTGTAAATGGGATAACAGCAGCTCAATGGCACAAAAAACAGAGCAGTGGGTCTAAAGTAAGGAACATTGAGTTCAATCCAGTCTCATACATTTCCTAATTGTGTGACGCTGAGCAAGTCAGTTAACTCTGCTTGCCTCAGTTTCCTCATTTATAAAAAAACTGGAGAAGGAAATGACAAATCACTCCAGTATCTTTGCCAGGAAAATCTTATATAGGGTCACAAAGAGTCAGACATGACTAAAACACAACTCAATAAGAAAGGGTTCTTTTACTTCTAAATCTATGATCTTATAATGATATGGTCTGAAACCAATAAATAAAAAGAAGAGGTAGATAATATACCATATAGATACAGATAGATAGATAGATAAGGGGTGCATGGAACCATATATGTATATATGTTGTATATAATTGGACATGCATATATATATATGAACATATGTGTGTATATATATCCAACAGCATATATAATATACATGTAACAAGCAACTGGTAACTTTAACATTCTACCTTCTACCTAACAATGGTAAAGATGACAAAATAGGAAATTGGAACATCTTATGTTAAAATAAGCATATTGCGCTATTGATGGAGCTGTGAACTGATCTGGCCACTCTGGAAGACAATTTGGAAATATGCCCAAAAGATTATGAAGTTTTCCTAACCTAGAAACCATATATTTCATTACTAAGAATCTTCCCACAAGAAGCTAAAAGAAAGAGGAAAAGAACCTATTTTAGGGGGCAGGTAGATGGCACAGTGGATAGAGCACTCACCCTGAAATCAGGAGGACCTGAGTTCAAATCTGTCCCCAGACACTTAATACTTACTAGCTGTGTGACCCTGGGCAAATCACTTAACCTCAATTGCCTCAGAAGGAAAAAAAAAACCTATGTGTCTACAAACCTTAATAGTATCTCTTATCTTTTCTTAATGGCAAAAAAGAAAACTAGAGGGACAGTCCTTTTATTGGAAAATAGTTAAACGAATTAGAGTATATAATGGAATCTGATCCTATCACAATAAATGATGAGATTAATGGTTTTGGAGGAAACAAAATACTTTAATGAGATAAAACAGAAGTGAATAAAAGTAGGAGAACAATTTCTACATTGACAACATTACAGAGAGGAACATGTCTGAGAGACTTGAAACTTTAATGATGAATTACAAGTCAACAAGACTAAAGATGAAACCCTCTGATCATTTCCCAGGGAGATGAAGAACTTAAAGAGAAAAGTATACATTTTCAGACTCGGCCATTGTGGCAATTTCTTTTGATAAACCATGAATGTGTTTAATAAAGGGTTTTATTTTTCCTGGTTTTGGTGTTTTGTTTAGTTGAGAAATAAAGATTGTAAATGCATGCAATAAATAAATATTTTAATTTAAAAATAAACATATATTATCTAATCAAATCTTGATTGGATAGGTAAGTGTGTGATCATTAATGTGTCACTGTTTCTCTCAACTTCACTTCAATAATAATAACTTTAATGTCTTATAGGGATTTTGGAAAGAACAAGTGGAGAAACGTGTAACAATAAATAAATATTTTAATTTTAAAATAAACATATTATCTAATCAAATCTTGATCAGACATGTGTGTGACCATTAATGGGTCACTCTTTAAGCCTCACTTCAGTAATGATAACCTTATTGTCTCATAGAGATTTTGGAAAGAACAAGTGAAAAACACATGTAAAGAGTTTTGTAGTGAAGTGGAAGTGGAAGGACCTAGATCTGTGTCTTCATTGAGATAGGGAACTCTCAGAGAGTACATTTCTTTATAATACATTTTAGCACCTATTCTACAACATAAAACTTTAGCTGGCTACCTTTCTATCTCAATTTGTAAAAAAGCAAAGACTTGAACCCAAGTCTGCTACTTTGCAAGACCAGTGCTCTACTACTTTTTCCTCCCCTGTAAAGTATTTTAAAATTTCAAGTAATATCAAAAAATATCAAGTAATGATCACAAAAAATTTGCCTTCAGTGCTTTGGCTAACACATGTTCTATATTCATGAGAATAGTCCTGGAACGGGTATCAGGAGAAAGCATAGTCACTGTACAAGATGAATAATTTTCTCTTTATCAGTCCTATTTTCTTCACCATAAGGGCTTAAACTAGAGAAGGCATGCTTAACTTTTCCCATGTCTTGGATCCTTCTGGCAGTGACTGGTAAAGATTTCATCCCTCTTCTTAGAATCATATTTTTACAAACATAAAATCAAAAGATAGGGTTAATGAAGAAATCAAAAGTTAGCGAAAATAAAGATTTTTTGCATCACATTTCACAGTCTCCAAAATCTCTGCAAAGACCCCTTAGTGGGTTGGAGTCTGTCAGCCTCATCTTGAATCCCTGAACTAGATGGTGTCTGTGATCCCTTGCAGCCCATAAGTTCTCAGATTCTATCAGGGTTATCTCAACTCCTCATCCCAAACAAGATCTGTCCTTCCCCCTTCCATCCCAGTAACTTGATTGATGATGCATCACAAGGAAGGGTCAGAGCCATTACTAGAATAGACTATGTGCTACAGCTTTGGGAGGCTCAGATAATGGCCACTAATGGATATTCATGTTTAATGCTTCTAGTTACCAGTAGAATTAATGCCCTTTTTAATATTGATATAAAAAATGCATGCCTTCAGGGCTGTTAATTGGGTACATCTCAAGAACATCTGATATAAAAATAACTCACTAATATTAAACAGGTGGGGAGAGAAGAGAGGGTGGGGTGGGGGTGGGTCAGAGGAGTTGGAATGGAAATGAGACGATATATTTCAATTCCTCCAGAGACATTTTATGTTTTATCTTTTGAGAATCTTAGATAAAGTTGTTTTCTTCTAGATATAACAGAGCTACAGATAGATATTTGTTCAAGACTTTAAAAATGACGTTAATGAGAATATTAATTGAATTAATTTCAATTCGATAATGAATATTAAAATTCTCTGGTGATGAGGAAATAGTATAAATTCTCAAATGTTACTTTACACTAGATCACAGAATTCCCTTTTATGCATTTCATAGTCTTAGAGAACTGCCATAGAGAACTGGGATATTAACAAGTTAAGTGACTTGCTCAGGGTCACACACCCAATATATGTCACTGGTGAAACTTGAAGCCAGGTCTTTCTCCAAGGTTCCAAGATTAGATCTTTACTGTGCTTCTGCTTCTCCTTCAAGCAAACTAGGGGTAGCATCAATATTTGTGGTTGCAAAAAATTGGAAAGAAAGTGGGTATCCAATGATCACACAATGTAATTTGAATAGTACTATCCTGGATACAATTGGAATATTATTATGCCAGAATAAAAGATAATTATAAAATATTCAGAGAGGTGCATGAGAACATAAGTGAACTAATATATAATGAACAGTGTAAAGGCAAACAGCAATGAAAGCCATGAATTCTGACTAAATGAGATGACCAATATCAATGACAGAGGATAGCATTCTGGAGTCTGAAAATCCAAATTTAAATCTGGATTCAATGCCTTCCACCTTGGCTAACCTCAGACAAGTCACTGCTGAGGTCGAAGTTTTCTCATCAGTAAAGTGAGAGCATCAAACCAGATGATCTTAAAGATATCTTCCAGTTGAGATTTAGAGATTAAAAATAACTTTAGAAGTCAATGGGTCTCGCTTTCTTATTTTACAAATGAAGTAACTGAGGGGCGAAGAGAAGAAATGTCTTACACAAGGCCATATCCAACTACTTTATAGGAAAATAGATTTAAAGCTCAAAGGATTGTAGAGACCATTAAGTCAAGTTCCTTCATTTCACGTATGAGAAAGCTAAATGATGGGTTACATGACTTATTCACAGTCACATTGCTTAATAAATTTCTTAGTTGGAATTGGAGCCAGATTTTCCTGAGTCCAAGTTACTTATTCTACTCATTAGTCCACCCAACCTCAGAGTTACCTTAGTGACCGATGAGGAATCAAGATAGGCTTTGGTAGAAGATTGTTTTGATATAATAACTAATTTATAACCTAGAATATATTGTTAGAACTTTTTGAAGTTGTCAGGAATACTTGGATGGTCCATGTGCTTGGACCAGTGTGGTGAGCCACATGGAAAAATCCAATCCTCAGTTTTGTCATCCTTCAAAGGGGGATCAAAATTTGCTACTTTTTGCTGAGGTAATTGTGGTGACTTGTCCAGGCTCACACATCTAGTAAGTGTTAACTGTTTGAGGCCAGATTTGGACTCAAATCCTCCTGACTCCCGTTCTGCTGCTCTATCCAATGCACCATCTAGCTATCCCAAAATATGCTATTTTTTCTATCCTTTTCAGGAGGATCAAGTTCAATACTGGAAATAAAGGTTCTATAAAACATAAAATCATTTACTACCTTCCTCACAGAGTTGTTTTGAGGAGACTATATTTTAAACCTCTAATGCTATATCGATGAGTTGTAGTTGGCTCTGTTAGATTGTTGTTTTTCAATATTTTTTTTCAAAACTGATTTTATATCACAATCCTTCCATGTCTAAATATATAGTTTCATTATGTCCAACCTATTCTAGATATATTTTGCTATTTTCATGTTTTTCCCCATTAGACTGTGAGCTCTGAGAATATGGGCTGCTGTTTGTCTTTCTTTGTATTCCTAGAGCTACATAATGCCTGGCACATAGTTGGCTCTTAATAAATGCTTGTCAACTGACTGATTGACCAATATTACACATATAATCAGTCTAATAGGCAGACTTCAAATTATGGTCTTCTGATGTCAAACTCAATGAACTTACCACTGTACCACACCCTCCCTTCTGCAGGTGTCAAGACCTTAAGAATAAAAGGTGGGAGCTAGAAATAAGAAAAACACAACTATTTCATCTCCTAGGAAGAGTTTCATATAATCTCAGAGTTGGAAGGGTGAGAATTATGACAAAAGCCATCTAGTCCAATCCAGAGCTAACCAAGAATTCCTTCTTTAAAAATAACATACAGTCACTCAGTTCCTCTCCTATTCCTACCCTTGAAGAAGGAATCCAACAGAACAGTACAATGACAAGAACATATCTTCTAGAAGAATGACTTTGGGGTTGAATCTAGACTCTGACAGCTATTAATTGTGTAACTTTGGGCTAATCTTTATAACTCCCCACGTCACAATTCCTCATCCACAAAGAGGGATTAGAGACCTCCAATTTCTAACTCTGTCTTCTATTGACCTCTGAAGGCAACCCATTTTAACTGTCATTTAACAAATCCAGGAGTTACCTCTTATTTTTCTCTGCCACAAACTTATTGAATATCTCCAACATCCACTGATCAATCAACAAATATCTATTAAGCACATACTCTGTTCTAGACTGTTTTGGATAAGTATATAACCTCCATTCACTAAGAATATACTAAGGACATGACCCATCTATCTGGCACTACACCAAATACTATTAATACAAATACAAAAGTGAAATCATTTCTTCCTCAAGGAACTTATATTCCCCTAGAAAGTGGAGGGGAATACAACCTGCACAAAGATAAACAAATACAAGATAATTGCAAGCCACCTTTCCTGCTTTTTTCTTCCTATACTAAAGTTGGACCAGATGGTGTCCAAGGACCCCTTCAATTTCAAAGTTCTACAGTCTTAAATTCAGAGAACTCCCATGATTTCTTTGTATTCTACGTTTGTCAAGATCTGGCTGGTGTTTCCCTGCTTGAAGTCGGCTACCTCCAAGTCTTTAAAAGCCCCTTTTTTCTTCCTTGAAATGTTATATCTTGTTTGAGAGCACAAAAGGAGCTTTTAAGCCACAACTAACTGAGAAGAGAAGATATGGAGGTTCTGATTTCTGATGCACATGCCCTGTGGCAGCCTGGTGAGACGCTGGGCAAGATGATTACGTTGCTTGTTCAAGGGATATGATCGCTACATCACATTGCACATTTCTGATGTCTATGATTTCCCTTCCATATTCTGGTTGTATTCTCTAAGCAGTGGGCTTCCTAAGCCACATAAACCTCATTTTTCAAATCTCATCTCATTATCCATTTTCTCAAAGATTGCATTTTTTAGGGGCTGGTAATAGGGCTGCCTATCGTGCTATATATTACTTCCGAAGAATCTGAAAGACTGGCACATCCCTCCCTCTGCATACAGCCCTCCTCCTGCAATTCTAAGGAGACTAAATATTTTCATTTCTAAGACTCTGAGCCTGAAGGAAAGGAAAAAGGGAGGAGGGGAAATCCAAAGACCATAATGCAACAGTACAACTATTTTACCATCAAAATATTCAGTAGCTGAGGGAGGAATCTGGTTACAAATAGATTTTTTTAGCAGCAAGTGAATGGGCCCCCCAACAGCTTGAAGAGTATAAGATGGTATAATGAGGCCATTTTAGCTTTAAAATTCTTTTCTGTTGATGTTCAATCTATCAATCAATGAATGAATAAGTATTTACTAAGTACCTGATAAATCCTAATTTCTAGGCACTGGGGCTACCAAGATTAAAACGGAAGTCTCTACTTGCAGGGAAGTGACATTATATCATTTATGCTCACATAAAAATCACAAGTGGGACAGTCAGTAAAAGGTCTTGTATCATTGAATTGTAGAATTAGAATTAAAGATCACCTGGTTGAATTCTCTTATATTACAGATGGAGAAACTGATTCTCAGAGGGTCAAAGTGACTTTGTGCAAGATCCCAAAGATAGAATGTAGTAAACCTGAAATTGTAAAATAGATTAACACCTTCTGTTCATTTTGTATTCAGAAAGTTGCCTAGAACAATTAAAGTTTAATTTGTTCAGCATCACACAGCTAGTATATATCAGAAGCAATACCAAAAACTAAATGAGAGTTCCTGTTAATCAGTATATTGAGTCCTTTTCACTAACTACATCTGCTAGATCTCTCTCTCTAGATGTCCCAAACTCAATGTCCAACACAGAACTATTCATCCCCTTTAACCAACATCACCTCAGACTCACTTTTCTTCCTAGAAGCCTGGTAGTTGCTGTCCAAGGTACTAGGGCCTTTCCAACCACCAAATCTGGAGTTTGGGATTCACCCACTACTACTGCAGTAGTAGTAGTAGTAGTAGTAGTAGTAGTAGTAGTAGTAGTAGTAGTAGTAGTAGTAGTAGTAGTAGTAGTAGTAGTAGTAGTAATGTTGGTGGTGGTGGTGGTGGTAGTGGTGGTACACACACACACACACACACACACACACACACACAATCATTTCCAATCCTTTCTATTCTACCTCCATAACATCTCAGGATTCTATCCCCTCTCTCCACTTATCCACCCTTACCTAATTCAATACTTCATTATTTCTCACTTGGATTATTGAAATGTTATTGTTCAGTTATTTTTGGTTGTGAATGACATGGGTTTTCCTGACAAAAATACTAACATGGTTTGCCATTCCCTTCTCCAGCAAATTTTACAGATGGGGAAACTGAGGCATACAGGGTTAAAGTGATTTACCCAGGATCACACATCTACTAAATATCTGAGGCCAGATTTGAACTCAGGAAGATGAGTCTAAGATTCATGACCTGATACTTTATCCACTGAGCCATCTAGCTGCCCACAGCTTTGAACAAGCTGCCTCCTCTTTTCTAAAATAATAAGGATGATGATAACAGTAGTAACTAGTATTTATTCTTCTCTCAGGGATTCCCTCTCAATAATTTATCTTTTCTAGGTTCCATATTGATACTCCTAAAGCACATATCTGACTAAGTCACTCCTGTGCTCTAGAAGTTTCAATGACTCTATTGTCTCTGTAATAAAATACATAAGATTTTGCAATCTGTCTCATATCTTTCTTTCCAAATGATTAAATAGTACCTTTTCTTAGACATTCAATTTTCCAATTATACTTATCTCTCTATACAATATTCCAGCTCCAATTTTCATATCTTTGTACAAGCTTCCTTCCCTTTTCTAGGATAACAACAATAGTAACATAGCACTTTAAGGTTTAGAAAGGGATTTATATAGGCTATCTAATTGGATCCTCACAACAATCCTATTTTCCTTTTTTACATATGACAAAGCTGAGGCAGAGATTAAATTATTTGTTATCTGAGCAGGATTGGTCTTTTCAGGTCTTCTCAGGTCTTCTTGACTTCAAATTCCATGTTCTATCCACTATACCACTTGGTTGCCTGCAGTGGGATGCTCACTTTTTTTTGTCATTGTTGAGTCACGTCTGACTCTAGGGCTTTCTTGGCAGAGATACTGGAGTAATTTGCCATTTCTTTCTCCAGCTCATTTTACAGATGAGGAAACTGAGGCAATTGTGGTTAAGTGACTTGCCCATGATAATACAGTTAGTAATGGTTTGAGATCAGATATGAACTCATCTCCTCCTGACTCCAGGGTTCCATCCACTGTGTCACCCAGCTGTCCTTTTCTTTCCTTACATCCATGTGATCAAATGCCTAGAGTCCTCTAAAGAATGTCTTAGAAGACAACTCTTTAAGTGTTTCTCTTTGAAACACTGAATTTAAATTTAAATTTTATTTATTTTCATGTACTTATCTCTAGATATATCTCCCTCCAGATATTCCTTGAGGACAAGGATTATTTTCATTTTTTCTTTTATATTCCTCATGCATATAATAGTGTTTGGCACACCAATCTCAGCAAATGCTTGTTGAATGAAACTGAAGGCACTCTAGAATATTGCATTAGATTGGAAACCTATAGCAGGTAAAGGCAATAACTGTTAAAGTCACTTTCTCCAGGGGCAGGCTTTTAACACCTGGAAACATTGCAATAATTCCATTCACTAATAATAAAAAGAGATAAAGAAGAAGATCACTTAAGGGAAGGTAAATCCCAGACCTCTAAAAGGTTTCATTTCAATATTGAAGCATCAACCCATTTATACATGAGAAAAGGGAGGTCTAACAAGTTAAATGTCGTGCTGAGAACATATCATTATTTGGCAATGAAGCAGTCCCTCAATCCTTCGTCTCTTGACTCTTAGCTCTTTTTTTGCCAGTTTCTACATTTTAGTATCACTCATGAAAGAAAAAGACCTTGTGGTAGCTCACAACTCTAAGGTTTCTTTAAATAGTAAAAGGAGAAAAAATGAATCTTGTTCACATCTTACCAGGCTGGTTCTGAATCGCTGATTTCCAGATGCAAATTTCCATACACAAGATGTTTCTGAATGTAAAAGCCATCCAATCTCCCTATTTTCCTAAAGTCACCACTCCTGGCTCCTACCCACTTCTACCTGCCCCCATAACACAAGAGAGATTCAAGAAAGGATGTCATTATCTCTCAGTAATAAAAAGAGCACACATACATCAGCTAAACCACCAGAAAAATTTATGAACTCAGCTGAAGTTTGTAATGTGATCAGATGGTTCATCAGGGACCAGTTTCCAGGTGGAAAGACAAAACTTACCATCCATCATTGCAACATGTTCTGCATGGCCGATAATTAAAGCCCTTTGGCAGGCAGTTCAAACCCCATCCTAGTTCAGAGTGTAAAAGCTGGGTAGGTGTTCTCCAAAGATCCTGCCATCCAAAACTAGCAATGTCTGCTTACTTTGAAAGGTGGCTTGTGGTCTCCAGATCTTTAAATAGATCTTTCTTTTTCTTTAACGAGTACTCATTATCGACATCGATCATAAACTCTGACGGCATCTTATCCTATCTCACCGAATTACATCAATCATGTCCCAACGCTGCACAAAATTAAATGCTTTTCCCCAGACAATTCTAGAAACACTAATTGTCTCCTAGCCTAGCTCAGAACATCCAATAATGGTTCAGGGTTCTTCCCATTGTTAAGTCCCCTTTAGCGAATTGACTGACGTTAATTTCCTCTTTCCTATCACCTCATTGTCTCAGGTACCCTCTTTGTTCTCTGTTCTGTCCTTGAACACATGTGCACGGAAAGAGCATTGAGTTTTCTGAGGAGCTTAGAGTTAAAAATGGAAGAGTCCATCTTACTGACAGTCTCATTTTACAGAAAAGGAAACTGAAGCTCAGAGAAGAACATGACTTACCCAAAGTCACACAGCTAGGATCATAGATTTGGAATGAATCTTCCTTCAGTTAGTCACTTGCCTGCTAGAAGTCTCAGTTTCCTCACTTAAAAAAGGCAAGAGTTGTGATACCTTGTTAGGAGGAAAGCACTTTGTAAACCTTGAGTAATAGTTTTGTGACTCAGTGGATAGAATTCTGAGCCTGGACTCAAAGGAGCTAAGTTCAAATCTGACCTCAAATGCATACTAGCTGTGTGATCTTAGACAAATCATTTAACCCTATTTGCTTCAGTTTTTCCAACTATAAAATGAGCTGAAAAAAGAAATGGTAAACCATTCAAGTTATTTTCCAAGAAAACCTCAAATGGGGTCATGAAAAGTTAGATATGACTGAACAACCACAACATACTTTGAAGAGGTAATAAAGCTGGTGATTTTTTTCTCACAGGATGGTTATGAGGAAAATGTTTTGCTAAATGTAAAGCACTGTAAAAATATAACTTATTATCATCATTAGCTCGTTTAGCTTGCTTCTTGCACACACATGTATACATGCATACACTTGTATACCACACACATATATACATTTGATCATGGGAAGTAGCAGCTGCTCTGTTCTCCAACACCCTCCTTCTCAAATCTTGGCTAAAACTGGTGGGATCTTAATTTACTGTTATGTCCCTGATGCTGTTCATTAGATAAGAGGAGTGGACTGGCTCCCAGCCAACTGAAAAGAGGGAAATGAATTAAATGAGACTTCAGAAATGCCAGCAACAGATGGTCCCGTCTAAAAATCTATTTCCCTTTCTCTTATACAGAAAAGGGGTGGTTTGGGGTGCCAACTTCCCTTTTTCAGCTTCTCTGCTATGATATTCTGGGCTCTACCAAGGCCTGCCTTCTGAAAAAAAAGTTTGTCTTTGGCACTCTCCAGCCCTTTTCTTTTTAGGGAGTTATGTGTAGAGGGAGAAGAGAGTGACTGAGGTCCTAGGTTTAAATACCACTTCTGATACTTAATACATGTACAATTTGGACAAATAACTGCCCTGAATCTCAGTTTCCTTATCTGTAAAATGAGAAGAGTCAAGCCAAATAATTTCTGCAGCCCCTTCCTATTTTAACTCCTTAAATCTATCATCTTCTTCATGCTCCTCCAGTATCCATCTGGACTCAGGACTCATCCAATCCAAGAAAGCATATAATGGACCAAGTCTTGGCAAGTTCAAAGACTAGGATTAGAATACCACTTTATTCACTAGATTTACATGAATGGTCTTCCAATCCATATCAAATGAGCAGTCATTAAGCCTTTTTTATGTACCTGGAATTATACCAGGTGCTGAAGATAAAAACATTAAAATGAGTTTGTATTCAACAGAGGTGGAATGTATGGGATATTCAAGGAGAACTAACATTTCTGGTGTGAGGGCTGCTGAGGTGTTTTCAGGAGGTTTGTCAACCTGTTGAGTCCAACTTGCACTCTCCTACGGCTCCAAAAAGCTGTAGGGTGCACAATGACCACATCCCCCATAAAAATATCAGCAGATGAGCTAAACCAAATTGAGGGCAATCAATGGGCCTCGAACATGTCTGTGAGTTAAAGGAACATGTATCACAAGAATGTGAAGGCTTCCTTTCCCAGCAGAATAACAGATGAAAACAATTTGTGGATATGAAGGCAGCTGAAGCAGGCTCAGTGTAGCACTTAGAGCTTGATTAGACATCAAAGACATCAAAATAATGCCCCTCATCTAAGACCATTGACCACCATTTTGACTTTTATCTTGCCATAAGACTTTGATGCTGGAAGAAAGAGTGAGATTGATGAAAATCTCATTGAAATCCAATTCATGCACAAATCAGAACATTATTCTATGAGGTTATTGGTCCTTTTAAGGAAAAAAAATGGGGGGGACGAACAATAACAATTTTATAGGGAGTTAAGTACATAGTCTTCCTTGTACACAGATAAGGAAACAAGCATTTGTCAAGTATTTACTATGTGCCAGGCTCTGTGCTAAGCACTTTACAAACAGACCACTTTGGAAGGAATATAGAGCACATTAAGGACAATAGCATATGATGATCCTGGAAGGGAGAATAAAACCAGATTGAGGAGAGTTTTCAATGGCAAACTGGAGACTTTATATTTCACATTCTAGAGGCAACTGAGAGTAACTGAAGGTCATTGAGCAAGGGCATGACATGATCAAAATTATGTTTAGCAAGGATTATATTGGCAACTGATTGGAAGCTACAAGCTGGGAGTCCTCTTAGAAAGATGTGCCATAAACTAGGTAAAAAACCCCTGAACTAAGCAGGAGGTCATACTGATGGAGAAAAAGGGATGGGTGTGAGACATGTTTAGGGATTAAATCTACAAACTATGGCAACCAAAGCACTGTGGAGACTGAAAGGAAGTAAGAGGTCAGAATGCTAAACAATGGGATGAGTTGTAGTGTCATCAATAAATAACTAATGTCAATATAATGCTTTAAAATTTGCAAAGCATTTTACAAATATGATCTCTTTATATCTTTACAATGGCCAAATTATTGGCTTTTGTATATTATATATGTATATGTATATACATATATTACATTATGTATACATTATATATATGATGTTATTATTATCCATATTTTATAGTTATAATGATATAATAACTTGGCCAGAGTTATACAAGTAAGAAATGTTTGAGACCAGATTTGAACTCAGATCTTCTTGCTTTCCAGACCTAAATACCATGCCATTTATCTGCCTCTAGATCAGAAGATACTTCACCTAGAAGGTAATTTTTGAACTGCTCATTTAAGGAAGCTAAGAATTCTAAGAGAAGAACATGAAGAGAAAGAACATTATAGACATGGGGGACAGAAATGGCAGGTGTAACCTATATCCCTGTGCCCAGGTACTATACCAGACACCAAGGATACAGAGATGAAAATCAACAGCCTAAGAGGAGAAATGCAAGATACATATAAATAGTGAAAAAATAGAGAGTATAATTTGAAAGAAGTAATTGGCAGTTCCAAATAAAATGCTTTAGGATAATTTGAGGTAGAAGAGAATACTTTCAACCAAAGAGATCAAGAAAAGATTCATGGGAGAGGTGTTAATTGAGATCTTAGAGAAAAAGAATTTTAATGGATTGGAAGAATGTATAATCCAGGCATAGAGAATGGTCTCTGCAAAAGCAAGGCAACAAGAAAGTAGAAGACAAAATAGAATCCTTCATCATTTTTAGTCAACTGATTAGAGAAATGCAAATTAAGACAACTCTAAAGTTATCACACCTAGTAGATTGGTTAAGATAAAGAAAAAGATAATGATAAATGTTGGATAGGATGTGGGGAAACTAAGACACTAATACATTGTTGGTAGCGTTGTGAACTGCTCTCATGATTCTGGAAAGCAATTTGGAACTATGCTCAAAGGGCTATCAAACTGTGCATAGCCTTTATTTCATCAATGTCTCTACTGGATCTTTATCCCAAAGAGATTATAAAAAAGGGGAAAGGACCCACATGTGCAAAAAATGTTTGTAGCAACCATTTTTGTAGTGAAAAGGGACTAGAAATTTAGTGGATGCCCATCAGTTGTGGTGGCTGAATAAATTATGATATATGACTGTTATGGAATACTATTGTTCTATAAGAAAGGATCAGTGACTTCAGAGAGGCCTGGAAAGACTTACATGAACTGATGCTAAGTGAAGTGAGTAGAACCAAGAGTATACTGTATACAACAACAAGATTATGTGATGATCAACTGTGATGGACTTGACTGTTCAACAGTGAGATGATTCAGACTAATTCCAACAGACTTGTGATGGAGAATGCCAACTGCATCAGAGAGAGAATAATGGAGATTGGATCACACCTTAGTATTTTCATCTTTGTTGTTGTTATTGTTGGTGTGGTTGCTGTTGTTGTTATTTGCTTGCATTTTGTTTTCTTTCTCATTTTTTTTCCTTTTTGATCTGATTTTTCTTGTGCAGCATAAGTGTAGAAATATGTTTGGAAGAATTGTACATGTTTAATTTATATTGCATTGCTTGCTTCTAGGGGAGGTTAGAGGTTGGAAAGGAAGGAAAAATATGGTTTTGCATGCAAGAATGTTGAAAAATATCTTTTATGGGGTAGCTAGGTGGTATAGTGGATAGAGCACCAGCCCTGAGTTCAAATCTGGTCTCAGATACTTAACACTTCCTAGCTGTGTGACCCTGGGAAAGTCACTCAACCCCAATTGCCTCAGGAAAAAAAGAAAAATATCTTTTATTCTGAAAAAAAATAAAAGGCTATTATTAAAAAAGGAAGTTTATGATACCATAAGAAGCCAGAGGGCAGCTAAGTAGTGCAGTAAATAGAATGCTGGGCCTGAAGTCAAGAAGACTGATCTTCCTAAATTCAAAAATGACTTCAGAAATTTACTAGTTGTGTGATTTTACATAAGTCACTTAACCTGTCTCAATTTCCTCATCTGTAAAATGAGTTGGAGAAGGAAATAGTAAATCATCCCATCATCTTTGCCAAGAAAACCCTAAATTTGGAGGAATCAGATACTACTGAGCAAGAAAATATATAAAACATAACTGTTCAATTTGACCAAAATGCATAATGTGTAGGAATAATGAGAAATGAGATTAGAAAGGTAGGCTGTAGTCAGATTCTGGAGGACCTTAAAAGCCAAGTTAAGCTCAGAACCTACTATATGCCAGGTACTATGTTTTGCACCATGGGTTCAAAGAAAGGTAAAAGACGGTCCTTTCCCTCAAAGAGGTCAGAGTTAAATGACATCAAGAAAACATTATGAACAAACAAGATACATACAAGATAAACTGGAGGTAGTCAACCGAGGGAAGTCACTAGAATTAAAAGGGATTGGGAAAAATTTCCTGCAAAAAATGAGATTTTAGTTGGGGCTTGAAGGAAGCTAGGAGGCAAAGATAAAGAGGGAGAGCATTCCAGGCAGGGGAAACAGCAAGAGAGAATGTCCAGAGTGGAGAGATGGAGAAGTGCCTAATTAAAGAAATAGCCAGGAGACCACTGGCAGTAGATCAAAGACTATATGAGGGGGAGAAAGGTAGAAAGGGGCCAGTGGAGGAGGAATAAAGACACACAGAAGATTTTGTATGTGTGTGAATGTGTGTGTGTGTTTGTGTGTGAAGAGAGAGAGAGAGAGAGAGAGAGAGAGAGAGAGAGAGAGACAAATACTAGAGAGATAATAGATGACAGATAGATAAAGGCTAGATAAATGATAGGTAGATAAAGGCTAGAGAGATGATAGATAGATGACATTTAGATAGACAGACATGTCAATGGAGATGTGTGTATATATATATATATATATGAAGGTATATATGTATCCTTAAAGTTACTGAATAGATTGATTACATGGTTGAAGTAGATCAATTTGGCCACTGAATGAAAGATGGACTGGAGGGAAATTTCATGTTTTCATTGAGGCTAAAGGGGTTGAGCAGAAAAGTAATATGATCAGACTCTTGTACTAAGTACTGATGGAGATAAACTGAAAACTAATTCAGGACAAGACTCAATCATAGCAAATCCAGACTTACTTCCTGGGTCACATCCAGTCAGAAGAGGAAAAGATCTAAACCTTTAAGGATGCTTTGAGGTTATCCTTTTCCTTTAATAGATGAAGATGATAGATAGCTGAAGAAAATGAGGATGGGAAAAGTAAAGTGACTCGAGTCAGCTGGATTGTACAGTGGTTAGAGCACTGGATTTTAAGTCAGGAAGCCCATCCTCAAATGTTTACTAGCTGTGTAATCCTAGGCAAGTCATTTAACCTCTGTTTGTTTCAGCTTGCTCATCTATAAAATTGGTATAATAGAACTGGCTTCCATGGCTGTTGGGAAGATCAAACATTATCTTTTTTGTGAAGTATTTAGTCCACTATCTGGCAAATACTTGATACCATATAAATGTTTATTCCCTAGCCCAGGGTTCCACAACTATGTATAACTGTGATTAGAGCCCAATCTTACTAGTCCCAAACAAAGCTAGGTGGAAGCTCTTGACATAAATCAGAAAGACCTGAGTTCAAATCTGGTCTCAGGGACTAGCTGTGTGACACTGGACAAATACACTTTATCTCTGCCTCAGTTTCACTTGAAAAAATTGGAGTCACAATAGCACCTATCTCCAAGTATTGTGAAAGGATCAGAGGTAATGTTTGTAAAGCACTTAGTACACAGCTGGTATATGGAAGATTCTTAATAAATGTTTCTTCTCCTCCCTTCTTTCTTCTTTAGCATTGTTGGTCCAGAATGGCTTCCCCATCCTGTGGTAAAGGATGCTGCTGCTTCTACAGTTAGCCCAACATATTCTGGCCTCAACTTTTCATTTAAATGCAAATGAAGGAATCCAGATGTCAATTTTACGAGAAATGCTTTCAGACTCCACACTGCCAGAGTATCCGGAATTCTCCATCCACCTAGGTTAAATATTTCTAGCATCCACTTGCTTGTGAATTCCAGAGTGGATTTCATCAAGAGACATTAAAAGAGAATGCTAAACTCAGTCCTTAATAATTAGTAAAAACTTTCCAATGGAGATTCACAAAATTGATCCCTTTTTCCCCCTCTCCCCTCACCATACACCATACACATGTGCATGTATGTACACACACACAAAAGTAGTGAGTCTCTGATTACTTGCATTTCCAGTATTCCACAGTAGATAAAGCTCAGAACTTGGAATAATAAGATCTTAGACTCAATTCTGCCCTTACAACAAATTATCTGTGAAACGCTGGATACGTTACTCTATCAGTCAACAAGCATCTATTACACACCTACTGTGTGCCAGATGTTATGAATGCTACCACAGCTACTGAAACTCAGAACTTCATTTTCATTTTCTGGAAGGAAAAAAAACAGATTACTAACAGCATCTATCTCTCAGAATTGCTGTGATGACCAAATGAGATAATGTAGAGAAACTGCTTTGCAAAGCTTGAAGAGTTACATAAAAATAATAGCTCACATTTATATAATGACTTACAAATTTCATCTTGTTTGTTCCTTTTCATATAATTGCTATGACACATATATCCATTTTACAGAAAAGGAAATTGAGTCTCCAACATCCTAATTCTATTTCCAGCTCACTCTCCAGCACATCCCACCTCCTCAAAAGTTGCATAAAGAGGACTCCTTCACCCTGAGATTTGCTCCTTGATAGGTAAAACCCTGCCTGGGATGGTTATATCTTGGGCAACCAGGCTGTGCTGCTCATTTCACCCTCCAGGCTATCCACCTTCCCACTGGCTATCTTGCTTCCTTTCTTTTTTCCCTATCCCTTTCCAACCCCCCCCCTTTATAATTTGTCTTTTTCTATTGGAAACTTGGCCCATCTTGTTTTCTAGTTACCATAAAATATGGCACATAGTGGGTATTTAATAAATTCTATATCGATGTATCTTATCCATCTATCTATTTACCTACTTATCCACATCTTCTATGTATGTGTGTGGGGTAGAGAGACCCTAACAAAATTGACTACTTGGAGACTTCTCAAAGTGAAGGTAAAAGGTTTATTAGAATCTCAAGAGAAGCGGGCAGTCCCCCTCCTGGACAGTCAAGAATGAGGAGTACCCCCTAGGAGCTGAGAAACACAGGTTAAATAGACAAGCACTGCCCAACCCCTCCCTAAAAACCCCCTTATGCAAAGCTTTTGTCTTGATTGGCTCTTGTGATTACTTTCCCCTATATTGTAGGTGGAGTGATTATGGGTTGGCTAAAAGTGAGGTAATGCAAGCAAAAGTTTCATTATTCTAAAATTAGATGATTTCTAGGAAATTGAAACTTAGGCCTTGTGACTGAGGTCCTAGGCTTTACATAATTTAGCAGATAGTCTCTGAGAAACCACAATATCCATTCTACACATATGTATGTATATATGTATATATATAATAGTCTATTCAATGTACCTATATGTGCATCCATTTGTCTATATTTATTCATCCATTTATTTACCTACCTTTCAATTCCATATATGTATATATATGCATATATATACATACATGCATGTGAGTATGCATGTATGTATGTATCTATCTATCTAAGAAATGAATTAACTCACTCAGGATTATTCAGTTGTTAAGTTTCTGGGGTAGAATTTGAACTTTGATCTCCCTTCCATTAGATCTCACTATTGCACTATTCAAAACATCACCATTTCCCTCATCACAGAAACAGAGAGAGACAGACAGACAGACAGACAGAGATAGAAAGAGACAGAGAGGGAGATAAAAAAAGGCAGAGAGAAAGACAGAGAAAGAGACAGATAGAAAGGAAGGAAGGTAGTGAAAGAGAGAGACAGACAGACAGAAAGGGGGCAGAAAGAGGCAGATAGAAAGGAAGGAAGATAGTGAAAGAGAGAGGCGAGACAGGCAGGTACAGAAATAGAGACACAGAGAGAGAAAGAGAGAGAGGGAGGGAGTCACATAGAGATAGAAAAAAGGAAAGGAAAAACAGAGACAGTTGTATCTGGCTTTTAAAGAAGGGTTTCCAATCCCCACTCTGTGCAGAGTACTCACAGATGTTTGTTTGTTTTGATTCTTAATTTGTAGCTTTTATAAGAAGCAGAGGAGGGATCCCAGTGTGCTGACATATAGTAGACACTTAATAAATGTTTATTGACTGACTGATTGACTGCTGGATAAGTCTTTGTCAGATTCAGTGATAAACAAATGTAGGTCTTGCGCAGTTTGAAAAATCATAGTGGGGTGGGGGAAGGGAGGAGGAGTTCAAAATTTGAGCCAGTGAAGAGATCACATGTATCCATGAGATCATAGCCTTTTGGAAGATGTTCTGTGCCTCAGTCTCTTCATTTGTCACTGAAGCATGACTGTTAATCTATAGCCCTATGAAGTTTCTAGCTCAGGCTTGGAATGAATTGGCAAAGGGAATACCAGGGAAAAACTGCAGTTCTGGGCTTGTCAGCTTGCAAAATGTGTTTGCTTTGGGGATTAATCACAGCTAAGAAGGTGAAGAAAAGTGCCTTTTTAAAAATAATAGAAGAAGAGGAAGCTTGTCCACAGAGAAAACTGCCCAGGAATAAAAAGAGAGCCAAGTACTGCTCCTGGATTCCCATATCAAAGGGATGGGTTTTTTTTTTTTAATGCTGCTATGTCAAAAAAAAAAAAAAACAGTTTTGCCTCTTTACTTTGAAATGCTAACAATTAACTATGAGTTTAGGGCTTCCAGGCTCCTGTCCAAAAAGCAACTTCGAAAATGCAATGCGAGCCGCCCAGTTTCACAGATGCTTCAAACCAGGATGAATAATTAATTAATGATACAGTGTCAGGTAAACCCATCCTGAGGAGCTGGAGGGGAGAGAATAAGGCAGAAGCAAGTGGAGAGAAAGCTGCCTGGTTGGGGGTAGCCTTTTTGTCTCATGGCATTTATATACCCAGAGCTAGGGTGACAAGATATATCTTCACATGGGCCACATAAATGAAACACTCACCTACAGCTACACATACAGCACTAAAAGCTGGCAAATCTCAGGCAGAAAAATATATATACATTAATAGAACCAAGGAATAGCAAGAAGGGATATGCTTTCCGGTTCCTCTCTGTTAAGAGGATGAGAAATGTTGACATGTTCAGCATTTCCATCCTCATTTTGAACCCTGAATTGGGAATCTAAGATCAGTCTGTTGGGGTTTGTCAATTTCAGGTGCCCTTTCCCTTGTCAATGATCCCTCCTTCAGCTCCGAATCAGACACTATCACATCCTCCCTCCAGAGATTTTATTAGACAGACCTTCTCTCTCCAATGTGTCCAAAAGCAACCAAAAGCCAGGTAATGTTGCCTTCTACGTGCCTCAAGCTGCAGCAAACTCAACAAAATGCTCACGATATCATGCATCCCACTGGCCATCCTTCTGCTGAGCAAAATCCTTCTCTGTAACTAATATTTCGGATAGAAATTGTGTAATAGGGGAGCCCAGTAAGAAGGTTTTTTTTTTAATTTATGTGCATGGGGGAACCATCCATCTCAGGAGATAGCACAGAGGAAAAAGCGTGACACATACTTGCTAATGCATAAAGGAACATTAGATACATTACACGCCTTGGGATGAAAAGCAGAGCCTGGCTATAACATTTTCATGGGCATATTAAATTGATGGGATTGCAATGGTGCTGGAGAGAAAAAGATAACTTCCTCTTTTGATTCAGAGCCAGGACAGATCTCTGCCAAAGAACTTTATGGGGCAGAGACTGCCGGTGATGACAAGATGCTCACTTTGGATGCTGGTCATTTAATTGCAACTCTGATAACTTTCCAAGAGCCTCGTTAAGGAAGATTATGTTACTCTCCTGCAAGTGTTGAGAATCCCCTGTCTAGTGGGATCTCTGGCTTTAGAATCTCAACTTAAAGTATAGAGTATATGAGAAGAAAGGCATTGTGTAAAATAGGTCTGGAAAAATAAATCAGAGTTCATGTTGTTATTCAATCACTTCCGTCACGTCTGACTCTTCATGATCCCATTTGGGAATTTCTTAGCAGAATTACTGAAATGGTTTGCCATTTCCTTCTCCAGTTCAGTTGACAGATAAGGAAACTGAGGTCAACAGAATTAAGTGACTTGCTCAGGGTCATACAGGAATGGTTTGCCATTTCCTTCTCCAGCTCATTTGACAGATGAGGAAAACGGAGGTAAATAGGATTAAGTGACTTGCTCAGGGTTGTACAGCTAGTAAATGTCTGAAACCAAATTTGAAATCAAGAAGATGACTTCCTAACTCCAGGCTCTGCACTCTGTGCACTATGATGCCATTTAACTGCCCAAAGCTAAAATATACAGGTCTTTAGAGGCGAACTTAGATTTTTCTTTCATCACAGGAGCAATAGGGAGCCACTG
Source organism: Myrmecobius fasciatus (assembly GCA_023553655.1). Lineage (NCBI taxonomy): Eukaryota > Metazoa > Chordata > Mammalia > Dasyuromorphia > Myrmecobiidae > Myrmecobius > Myrmecobius fasciatus. Next base: position 126,648 of record JAJPUD010005346.1, read on the forward strand.
AAGCTTATGGAGCAGAGAATTGACATAATCAGACCTGTCTTTAAAGAATATTCATTAGGTAACACATTGGAAAGGGGATTCAGAGCAATAAAATTAGAAGAATCCCACAGCAGCTTAGGAGTAACTTTATATTTCTGAAGAAAGATGAAAACAGTTGCCTGACTCTGAGGACCTGACTTGCTAATAGTATTGGGAGAATGATTTAAAAGCATATATAAAAGTACATATGTGTACATATATACATATAAATATTACATTTCCATTATCTTATATCTACATAAATGTTTAAAAATTGTTTGCCAGTGAACTCTAAGCCTTTTGAGAATAAAGGGCTGTTATTATTTTGTTTTTCTGTACCTAGCAACTAACATATTTTGTGCAAAAAAGTCCTTAATTATAATGAATTCACAATTAAATTATGTACATATTTATATGGAAATGTATATATGGAAGTGTATGTAAATGCATACACACATCTAGCATCTATAAGGAGGCTGGAATCAGGCATATCTGAATTCAAATGCAGCCCCAAATACTTAATAGAGGTAAGACCGTAAACAAGTCATTTTAGTTCTACTGTCTCATCTCCACAACTCTGGGAAGTAGAAGTGTTCATTGTTATACCCTTTTTACAAATGAGGAAACTGAGACATACAGAGATTGAATGACTTGCCCAAGATCACACAGCTAGTATGTTTAGGGTACCTGTCAAAATCAATGGTTAGAATTCATTTTGATGTATTTAGTTGTATGTTTGTGAGAAAATAAGAATCTGTCCTAATTGAATATGTGCAAAAAAGCCTCTTATTCCCTTACTCTCTCACCTAGATCCTCATGACCTTTTCTAAGGCAATCCCTAAGCAATTCTTCGCTTTTGTAAATCCTGTAGATGTAATGAATCAAGTACATTTTTGTAAGCATTTTTCATATTGCAGGTGCTAGAAATACAAAGAAAAAATCAAAACAGTTCATACTGTTAAGGACTTTACATTTTTTAGGAGGAAGCAGGGGTCTCAAGGGCTCTGAGGTTATTGCCTATTCATATTTCCCTTGGGGAAATATAGTTTGGGTAGTAGGTGATGCAATGGTTAGAGCACTGGGCTTAGAATCAGGAAGATTCATCTTCCTGAGTTAAAATCCAGCCTTAGAAAACTCAGAAAACTAATGTGGTCCTAGGCAAGTCATTTAACCCTGATCATCTCAGTTTCTTTATCTGTAAATAAAATGGGCTGGAGAAAGAAAAGGAAAACTACTTGAGTATCCTTGCCAAGAAAATGCCAGGTCAGGTCATGAAGAGTCAGACACAATTGAAACAAGGCAGACAACAACTAAAGTATAGTTTAGAAGCTCATAGAATCTTAGATTTGGAGCTGGCAGAGACTTTTCAAGTCAATGAATATATCTTCTTGATTTTACAAATAGGGAAACTGAGGATCAGAAAAGCTGATTGCCCAAGGTCTCATAGGTAGTAAGTTTCAGAAAGAGGTGTTGATTCTATGTCTTGATCTTCTCATTGTACCTTAGGAAAACAAAAGAAAAGGGAACAGAGAGATTAAAGTGTATAAGACACTTATGAATGGAGGCTAGAGCCCATTTCTTCTAAGCCCAATCCAGTTTGGTTTGACCTAGAACATTTTCTTTCCTTAGGACACTTTCCATTTAATTGGCTGCTACCAGACAACTCTTTCTTCTATCCTCCTCCTTATCCCAAGAGAAAGTAGTTATGGACTTTGAAATCCCCTGCTGTATATGTCCTCAGAGGCTCTTGCCATTCCTGGAATCACCCTGACAAGCATCTTGCCAAGGTTACCAAAAACCACAGTCAATTCATAACAAGATCAGAGATACCAAGATGCCTGGTTGGGAAATTATATAAAAATTGATCGACTGGCAGACAAGTGGCAATGATACCAAATAGAATAGTTTGCTGTATTGTTAGGGCTCATTACAATAACATATGGGTGACTTTTTTTTGCAGTTTTAACAAGGAGGCTTAGAGAAATGAGATACAACTAGAACTATATATATGTATATACATATATATATATATATATATATATATATATATAAAGTTCTATAGAGTGGTATAACATTACATTTCCAGTCCCTCAGTCTTTAAACAGACTGTTTTCTATGTTTGGACTGGTCTTCCTACTCCTCTTCACCTAAGGAAACCCTGTTTTTCCTTTTAGGTCTACCACTTCCAGTGGAACCAGGGAGACAACAAAACTTTGGACTTTCATACTGACTAGGTTGAAAATCTGAACTTTAAGAGCTTAAAAAAAGTTTTGCTGGGCATTTGCTGCTACCAGATGTGGAGGTAAATGATAAATCTCTCTGAAAAAGGAGGGAACAAAGTTGTTTATATTCTGAAGGAAAAGCAACTCAAACTGTTATGGTTTGTGAGGTGTTGAATTCTATTTGTACTTTTTTTTTTCTGGTTTGAGCTTTATCCATTGTGAATTCCAAATGAGGAACTATTAAGCTAGCATTGGGATAGCTTAAGTCATGGAGAACACTTTGCAGAAACATTCCAAAATGATTTGCTTTATATCCCTAAATATGTCAAATTTGATTGGAGTAAATCTTTATATGATAGAGCCTAGCTGAATCAAAAAGACCTTGTCATCACAGAGCTTCCAGTAACTTAGTAGAATGCAATCTCCATAATGACAAAGACTTTAAAAAAAAATTGCCTATCACCAACATGTAGTACAGTGCTGATATACAGTAGGTATTTAACAAATGTTTGTTGATTGACTCCTTCCAATAGAATGTAAACTCCTTGGGGGAAGAAAATATTTCCTGTTTGTCTTTGTATCTCCAGTACCTGTTATAGTGCTGTTCATCTAGTAGGCCTTTAATGTAGATCTGTGATATTGAATGAAACTGAATCAAATTTAATTTTATTGTAAGGTCGATCCACATCCAATGGGGAGATACTAAGCATAGCCACAGCCCAATACATGAAGAGGAAAGAAAACATAAAACACAGCACTGAGATCCTCTAGCCACCTTCCCAAAGACTAGACTACTAGGAAAGTGACCCAGGGAAATATCTATATCAGAGAAGCCTTCCTTGAGTGTCTCAAAATGTCCAAAATACCCTGAGGCTTGCATTTCAGTCTCTTAGAATCAGAAAGCTAATCTGCCACAAGGTTAATCTTTGAACTATTGATAATAGTACAATAGTCCCTGCTCTTCTGTATACTTAAATTTTACAGATAGGGATGCTGTCTCTTAATAGCAAACAAGCACAACACAACTGAGAACAATTCTGGTTTTCTCCCTCAGTGAAATACTAGTTCAGTTGTTAACAGCTGCTAGAAATTCAGTCCTTGTCCATGGTGCTGAACAATGTTCATAGCCTGTGATAGTTCTTTAGAAATGGAAGAACTGCCTTTCTTCTCCCCCCCCCCTTTCTGGATGAGGACACTACTCCAGCCAACATTAAATTGCCCTCTGCCATTTCACTGTCATATTTCATTAAGGGAGTTGATTTAGAATGGGAAGAGGGAAGAGAATTAAGACAGAAACGAATTCAGTACTCTATTAGATAATTAAATGTTGTATTCTCCTAATCTAAGTTCCTTGAACACACATTTTTTTTCTTGTTTTCTTTTATTTTTCATCTTTGTATCCCCAGTGCCTAGCAGAACATGTTGTACATTGTATGCCTTAATAAATACTTGTTGGACTTGAATGGAATAAAACTGTGGTTCACATTTACAATCTTCTTCCTAAAAGATTTTAAAAGCTAGATTAACTTTTGTTTTAGGGTGGGGAATTCTCTGAGATACAAGGCAGAGCAGTCATGAAAAAGGAAGAAGAGTTATTACTATAAATCTCAACATTCTTTTGATATGTTTTTCCATTCAATAAGTTGTCATTTTCTGATGAATAGTGACATTGGTGGGAAGTGGTAACAAAACTGACTAGTGTAGTTAGATGTTTTATTTGGGGAGCAGCATTTTGCAATAAAACTACCAGAGCAGCTGAAAAGAAGCCACTATATAATTTTTAAAACTCCATTTTGTTCAAATACATTTTTAAAAATCCATTTTAGCAAGGATGGAAGCCCCTTGAAAGTTAGGACTATTTTTGCATTTGGTCATTGTATTCAGAGGACCTAACATAGTGCCCTACACTTTGTAGGTATTCCTGGTACATTGAAGGTACCTAGTAAGTAGTTTTTGATTATTAAATGGCTGAATGAATACAAACCATTTATTTTGGGGGTTTTGTAGGCAATCAGGATTAAGTGAATTGTCCAGGGTCACATAGCTAGTAAATGTCTGAGGCTGAATTTGAACTCCTGATTCCAGGACCAGTACTATATCCACTGCACCACCTACCTGCCCCTTGAAATGTTTATTAAACATATCATGTGCAAATGTGTCAAGAACTGGAGAATACAAACAGAAAAGCAAGACAGGCCCTATATTTAAGAAGGAGGCAATACATATAGGTGTTTTAGGCTTCTAGCCATATGGAAAGGTTCCACCATGTTTTCTAACATTAAGCCATTTATCCAGGAACTTTGTGGGTAAAAACTTTCTTAGTAACTGTGACTTTTGGGAAAGTGGGACATACATCAGCTAGAAGAGGTAATTTAAATTGTATGTCCACAAAGGTTACTCACCTGGATGATGGATACATAAATCAGGAAACAGGCCTAGTAGTTTAAGGTTTGCTGCTATTCTCAGTGCTCTTGGGAACAGTCAATAATTAAGAGGGCTTGATTATGAAATAAAATAATTTGAAGCTAATACATGCTGCCTCCTAATTGGCTTTCTCAGGATACATCACTGCTCCAACATGTCACACTGATTGACAATGGTGACGAAGGTAACAAGGATAGTGGATCCCTTCTCCACCATGGCTGCTTTCCCTCATGTAAGCTATAAAAAGTAAACAGGACAAGAGATCTGTGGGTGCTGCTATTATTGTAATAAATCCATTGTAATAATCCATTAATTCTGAATTGGATTGAGATAATTTGAGTATGATTCCCATGGCCAAAAAATATATTCCAACCAGAAACAGGGAAAAAGAAACTTTATGACAATAATAAAGATGTATTAAGGATTATTTCTTGGGAGGAGGGATTGGGTTGTTCGTTTATTTCTGAGGAAGTGGAGTAATCAAAAGGCCTGGGTCCCTACTCTGCTCTTTCTATGTGACCTTGAATAAGTCACCTAACACTCTCTAAACCTGTTTCCTCATTTATAAAATGAGGTTTATAATACTCACACACATATAGCTTACAGGATTGCCGCAAGGCTCAGAAGAGATAATACACATAAACCAGTTTGTAAGCCTTTAAGTACTATATAAATGTCAGCTATTATTGTGAAGTGTTTGGAAAAGTGTTTCTTGAAGGCAACCAGTCTCAGAACTTGTTGCCATAGCAGCCTCACAGGGCGAGGATGGGCATTTTTTATGCACAAGTTTCCTCCTTGAGAAACAGCTGCCTTTATCATCTTACTCATGAACAGGATTTTCAAAATATCCTTAAAATAAGACAACATAATGATGTCTCAAAGACCCATTTCAGATAGTTTTGGGTAATTGGTGGCTCTCCACCTTATTTTCTGTCATCTGGAATTGTTAGAAGGAGGGCAATCAAGGCCTTAGGAAGCTTAGAGGGGAGGCATGAGAGAGTGGAAATTACATGCTGGAAAGGAAGGTTACAATACAGGGGGCCAGCCTGAAGTTACTAATTCATTTAGATGAAACCACAAGACCAAATTAAAAGAAAATCTTTTTTGCATTGGCATATACAAAACAATAAACAGCTGCCTGGTTTGATTAATCACCGGAGTAGAACTGAAACCACTCTTCAAAATCATCTCCTCAGAAGCCAGCTAACTCTGACTATATTTCTGGGCTTCGATTACCAGAAAGTTTCTTGTTCTTCTCTACCAACCCAGGAGTACAGAATTTTTTCTCCTTGGGAGCAAAGTATATGCATTTCCTCTTTAATATTTGAAGATTTTGAATAATATTTGAAGATCCAGATTTAAATCTGGAGGCTGAAAGTATCTTCCTGAGGTGGCCTGATCCTCAGGGCCCCAGTGCTTGCACTAAATGAAGACTATTGAGGTAGGAAAACTCCCCCTTCTTTGGAAAACAACTCCATACAAAGAAGAATCCTATTCCTCTTTATCATCATATCTGGCATCTTATCACTCTGGCCTTCAAAGATGGCCTCTCTACGTATATTCTGCATCCTTCTTGCTAGAGAAAAAATTACAGTCTTTCCTCAAGGCATACAATCTATTTTTTCTTTATTTGTTTTTTGCTCAAGCAATTGGGGTTAAGTGACTTGCCTGACTTGCCTAGGGTCACACAGCTAGGAAGTGTAAAGTGTTTGAGATCAGATTTGAGCTCAAATCCTCCTGACTTCAGGGCTGATGCTCTATCCACTGTGCCACCTAGCTGCCCCCATACAATCTATTTTTAAATGTATACATAGCAACCAAGCCAATTCTTGGTCTGATTACATGAGAATATGAACACTTTTACACAATGAAACCAAATTACTAGACGACCAAGAGCAATAAATCATAGATTTGGAAATGGCAGGAATCTTAGATGTCATCCAAAGCAAACTCTTTATTTTATATATAAGAAAATTGAGACTTCAAGGAGTGATCTACCAAAGATCACAAAGGAAGTTATTAAGTGACAAAGCTAGCATTAAAGTCAATGTCATCTGACATCCTATGTTCTCTCTACTTTACCACACAAAATCTCTTTCTTTCACTAAGGACTATTCACTCAAGCATCCTTTCCCCCTTTTTTATTGTTTTCTTTTTTCTGATTACACATATACATTATTTTTTAAATACACATGTCTTTATGAATCAAATTGGAACAGAAAAATCAGAACAAAAGGTGAAAACCACAAGAGGAAAAAAAAGAAAAAAGAAAAAAATGAACATAGCATGTATTGATTTACATTGTTTCCATAGTTCTCTTTTGGATGCAGATGGCATTTTTTATCCAAAGTTTAGTGAAATTGCCTTGGATCACTGAACTGCTGAGAAGAACCAAGACTTTCATAGTTGATCATCGTACAATCTTGCTGTTACTTTGTACAATATATCCCTGGTTCTACTTGCTTCACTCGGCATCAGTTCATGTAAATCTTAGTCCTTTCTAAAATCAGCTTATTCTTCATTTTTTACAGAATGACAGTATTTCATTACTTTCGTATACTATAACTTATCCAGCAATTCGTCAATTGATGGGTATCTATTCATTTTCCAATTTTTTGCCACCAAAAAAGACCATTCAAGCATCCTTGAGAAACTACTGACACCAAGTTAACTGCTAGGGTGTTTATCATTGCGGGGGTGGAGATTGAAAAGGAAGGAAAGAACATCTTTCCATCTCTCACCAAGATCCATCCATTCATCTCTCCAGAAAGAATGGCTTCCATAAATCACTGAAGCACTGGCTTTCTATTTTGAATAAGATAGGACACGTTTAATTTATATCTGACTTCTCCTTTGGAAAATAAAAGGGACATATCCACTAACTCTGATGTTTGGAATGTATAAAGTACAATGTAAATTCTGCCTCTCAAAAGGAAAGAGCTGAGAAGTCCTAGATCCTAAGATAGGAACTGATTTAATACTAGTCTTCCAAAGTCAAAGTGATTCACATCCTTTCCCTCCAGTTAAATAAGAGAGAAGAAGCCTCTTGTCAAGTCTTTAGTTTATTTTCCCTTCTTTATTTGGTGATCCAAAAATAGTAATGGATTTTTTATTCCACTACTAAGGACAACTGGGTAGCCTAGTGGTTAAAAAAACTGAATTTAAAATCAGGAAGATGCCTTCCTTAGTTCAAAACTGACCTCAGATACTTACTAGCTGTATGACTCTGGGCAAGTCACTTAACTCTGCTTGCTTCATGTGCAAAATAAGCTAGAGAAGGAAATGGCAAACTATTCTAGTAGCTTTGCCAAGAAAACCCCAAATGGGGCCACAGAGATATGGGCACAATAGCAACAAAACCTTTGTCTTGACTCACTTCCCTTCCAGTTGAGGAATAAAAGACATTTTGGCTTTCCCCTCCTTCTAATAGAGCATAGGATGTTTGAAGGCAGGGACAGTTTTCTTTTTGACTTTGTATCTTCAGCATCTAGCACAGTCCCTCCTATGGACAGTGCTTAATAAATGTTTGTTGAGTAGATCCAATTCTCGCTCTCATCCTCAAGGATCACTGCTCAGTTTAGATTCATAGATCCAAGCTGGAAGATCCAAGCAGAGATCATCTACTCCAACCTCCTAATTTTATAGATCGGGAAATTGAAGCCTGGAGATATTAAATAACTTGACTAAGCTCAGAAAGATAGTAAACATCAGAGTCAAGATTTGAACTGCTCACTTCTGACTTTCAGACTCAATGTTCTTTCCACCATACTTCTCTGATCTAGGACTGCTCAGCTGGGCCCTTAACACTGCACTTAATATGTTCCAAACTTTATCACAGTCCATGTAGACGCCCTCCTTATTTTCCAAAGGAGGAATCAGTTATGCATTAAAGAAGTTTTACCTTATTCAGAATTGAAAGTCATCCTCAGATGACTACACAGTGAGCCTCACTGGGCTTAGGACAGCTGTTAATTGGCCATTTGTGCCAATCCTCTTTTAAGAAATTGTGCCTTATTTTTAATGTTATGTCCATTTTATTATGTCATTTTATGCATTTTTACTAAGCAAGGAATTCCCTTGACAGTACCTACACTTCAAGGTCCCCATTAAATACCTTTTCTCTCTAGACCAGATTTATACTTCAGAGCTCTGTTTTTCTAGGTACCAAGTCTAAAAGTTCCTGAGATCACTGCTTCTCCAAATAGGCGGAAAACAGCAAGCAAGCCCAGGAGACCTCTAACTATACCACAAGGAACAAATAAGACTTGAGCTATTGAAAGAGGGAATAAATATTGGTCTCATCTTAATGCTGCTCACATTTTTGGAGGGCTGGTGTCAAGCATGAACATAACCCACAGATAGATAGCTAGGATGATATGCTGTCAGAAAAAAACATGTATTAGCAACAATTAAAGAAATCTGGTATACTTGATAGAGTGCTGGACCTAGAGTGCTGATGCTGAGTTGAAATCCTGCATCAGACAAAGGTTGTATGACTTGGAGCAGATCACTTAACTACTCTCAGCTTCAGTTTTCCTCATGGATAAAATGGAGATAATAATATCTACTTCACAATATTGTTGTGAAGATCAAGAGACAGAGTATAAGGAAAATATTTTTAAAACTATAAAGCACTACATAAATGTGTGCTGTTATTAATATATTTGTTACATTTGTGTTTAGCCTAGAGAGGAGTGATACTGAGAAAATCGCTTTATCTATTCATCTTCAGTTTCCTCACCTATAAAATTGAAGAATTGGATTTGATGACTTCTAAGTTTCCTTTCAGATCTAAAATCTATCATCCTATAATTCTAAGACTTAGGAGGAAGACTTAGGAAAAGGAGATCCAGTAGTGGAACAATGGAAACAGTCCTGAAGTTGGAGTCAGAGGAAGATCTGAGTTCAATTTCTGATTCTTTTACTTACTACCTGTGTGATTATAGGCTATTACTCATCTTTGTGAACTTCAGTTTCTTAATCTGTAAAAAATTAGGGAATTAGAACAGATGACCTCTAAATCCTTTTTGAGTCTAGTTCTGTAATGATAGGAATCTACTAAAATATCAGAAGGTTTCCCATGTGGATGAGAAATCAGTTTTATTTTCCTTGGCTTTAAAGTGAAGAGCTGGGACCAATGGATAAACTCTTCTGAGGCAGATTTCAGATAGGAAGGATTTCCTCTATATTCAATTATCCAATAATGGAACATTATTCAGTCATCTTTCAGTTGTTTCAAAATCTTTGTGACACCACTTGGGATTTTCTTTTTTTCTCAATAATATTTTATTTTTTCAAATACTTGTAAAAATGGTTTTTAACAGTCATTTTTGTAAGACTTTGTGTTTCAATTTTTTCTCCCTCCTTTTTCCATCTCATCTTTCTCCAAGATTGCAAGAAATCTGATGTTACACATGTACAATCCTTTAAAACATTTCCATATTTGTCATGCTGTGCAAGAAAAATCAGAGCAAAAAAGAAAAAACACAAGAAAGCAAAAGCAAATAAATGAACTAAAATGTGAAAATACTATGCTTCAATCCACATTCAGTCGCCATGGTTCTCTCTCTAAATGTGAATGGCATTTTCCATCACAAGTCTATTTGGTATTGTTTTGGACCACCACATTGTTGAGAAGAGTTAAATCTGCCATAGTTGATCATCACATAATCTTGCTGATACTGTGTACAATGTTGTCCTGGTTCTGCTCACTTCATTCAGCATCAGTTTATGTAAGTCTTTCCAGGCTTTTCTGAAATCAGCTTGCTCATTGTTTCTTATAGAACAATCATATTTCATTACATTCATATACCACAAGTTATTCAACCATTCCTCAATTAATGAACAACTCAATTTCCAGTTCCTTACCACTACAAATAGAGCTGCTACAAACATTTTTACACATGTGTGTCTTCCCCCCCCTTATGATTTCTTTGGGATATAGACCCAGTAGTGACACTGCTTGATCAAAGTATACACACAATTTTATAGCCCTTTGAGCATAGTTCCAAATTGCTTACCAGAATGGTTGTATGATTTCACAACTCCACCAACAATGCATCTATTTTATGATAAGTAAAGGGGGTTGGTACTAAAAGTTTGGGAGACAAGTAAAACTAAAATGCTATAGGCTTGTAATATTTTGTGCACCAAAGCTTAGGGAACACTTCTATCAAAAGGATTCTTAACAAGTGATCACAGTAGAAACTTGGAATTTTTCTCCCTAGTTTGTGATTCCATAAATCTATGATATCTCCAATAACTATCTTCTGGAACCTCAGGGAAACTAATTAGTCTGACTTCCTATGTAAGCTGAATAGACCCCTGCTGATATGTTCGGTAATGAGGAGTTCGACAAAAGACTTTCCTCACCTAAAACCACTTGATCACCACCAGCCTGTTTAATAACCTATCATGACACCCTGTTTTCCAAAGCTAAGACCCAACAAGCAAACTGTGGCCAGAACTTGACATAACAACAGTCCTTTGAATCTCTAAATGATCTCAGCCCCAACAAAATCCCAGAATAGTTTTATGTAATTATTGTATTTTTTTGACCAGCACCAGGTGCTCTCTGAATTTGAACAAGCACCTGTTCCATCCATGTTCTGATCATAAAGCACTGCTATGAATCTAAATTGTCTCACTGTTTCTGTTACCCCTTATTATCAGGGCTACAGTAATTCACTGTATAAACATATATAAAAGTATTGAGATCTACCAACATTAAAGCAGATCCTACCACTAGAGAGGGCTTCAGCACATGTGTCTAGATCACTTGTTTGCTTGCAAACCATTTCCCTCACTTGGAAATTAAATTACTCTTTGATTCCTGACTCTCCTGTCTCTAGCCTGCTCTGTTAAACTTTAGCCATTCACAAGTTACAGGCTGGTTAAGTCCAGTTGACAGAGTTAAAATTTCAACATTATTGTGGGTCAGGACAGCCATGCTTTAAAATTTCATTTAAATGCTAATGTTACAAGGGAGTACATCAAGCCATCATGGCCTAATAATTAGCTTATTAGCCCAAATTAGTTTATCTCATTAGCTTGGCAAAGATCAGGTCCCTGAGGGAACTCTAGCAAGATAAGGTAAATATTAGTGGAAATTGGGGTTGAGAGGAGAGAAAGGGAAAAGGTCAAAGTAGAGGGAACTGTTTGATAAAAGAAGCCATGGTAGGACATCAGTAATAGGGTTTTAAAAAGTGAGAAACAGAGTGATTCCAGGGAACGTGGGGGCAGTGGAACATGAAAGAAATGATTATGCTATCAAAAATGGATCAGGGATTTTCCCAAGTCAAATAATTCAAAAAGTGCTAACATTTATTTATTGTTTCCAGATTTATTATATGATATGATTGTGTGTATAAATAAGTGTGTATGTATAAATAATGTGTATATATGTATATGTACATATACATATATACATACATGTGTCACTTTTTCTTCTGGAACCATATGGGTCCAGTGGCCAGATATAGATCAGGATGACGTGAGATAACCCTGAATGCAGTGGGAGACCTTGGCCTTTTAAAGCTAATTAATAATTGGCTTGACTGAGGCAATTGCCTATTCAGTGATTAAAGTTAGGTAAGAAAAAAATAAGGCAAAGAATGGCTTTTTAATCTGGTCCAAAAAAATCAATATGGGAGGGAAAAACCTTCAGGATTTTTTGCCAAAACAGCAATAATCGCTACTTAATGCATATATGTGTATATATGCATTTATACATATATTAATGTATACACATGCACAAATATAGACACAGAGCAACAGAGAGAAACAGAGACAGAGGTAGAGATACGAAGGTTCTGAAAAACCAATCAAGAGAAATTTGTTGACAAAACCAATGCAGTCAAGATTAGGAGGGAAGCAATAAATAGGGAAATCATCTTTACATTCAAGGGTTCTGATAAAGGTCTCATCTCTAAAATATATAGAAAATTGTCTCATATTTATAAAAATTCTAGTCATTCTCCAATTGATAAATGGTCAAAGGATATGAACAGACAATTTTTAGAGGATGAAATTAAAACTATTTATAGTCATATGAAAAGGTGCCCCAAATCACTATTGATCAGAGAAATGCAAATTAAGACAACCCTGAGGTACCACTACACACCTGTCAGATTGGCTAAGATGACAGGAAAAGTTAATGATGGATGTTGGAGGGGATGTGGGAAGGCTGGGACACTGATACATTGTTGGTGGAGCTGTGAACGGATACAGCCATTCTGGAGAGCAATTTGGAGCTATGCTCAAAAAGTTATCAAACTGTGCATACTCTTTGACCCAGCAGCATTTCTACTGGGCCCATATCCCAAAGAAATCATAAAGGAAGGAAAGGGCCCCACATGTACAAGAATGTTTGTAGCAGCCCTTTTTGTAGTGGCTAAAAACTGGAAACTGAATAGATGCCCTTCAATTGGAGAATGGCTGAATAAATTATGGTATATGAATGTTATGGAATATTATTGTTCTGTAAGAAATGACCAGCAGGATGATTTCAGAGAGGCCTGGAGAGACCTGCATGAATGCTGAGTGAAATGAGCAGAACCAGATCATTATACTCAGCAACAACAATACTATATGACTATCAATTCTGATGCACATGGCTCTCTGCAACAATGAAATGTTTCAAACTACTTCCAATTGTTCACTGAAGAAAGCCATATACACCCAGAGAGAGGGATGTGAAATGTGGACCACAACATAACATTCTCATACTCTAGATTGATGTTTGCTAACGTGTTTCCTTTATCTGATATGTCTTTTGTGTAGATACGATTTTTCTTGCACAACAATGATAAGTGTGGAAATATGTATACATATATTCGATTGGACAAGTATTTTAACATAATTAACATGGTAGTGGATATTCTGCCATCTAGGGGAGGGGTGGGGAGTTGGGGGGGAAATCTGTAACAGAAAGCTATGTAAGTGTTAATGTTGAAGAATTACCCATACATATGTTTTGCAAATAAAATAAAATTTAAAAAAAGAGAAATTTGTTGAGCATTTAATTCTGTGCCAACAACTAAATTAAGCACTAGAGCTACAAAGAAAGGTGAAAGCACTACTTGACCTCAAGGAGATAATGTGTATGTATATATTTACGACAAATATATCTTTCATAAATATATATGTATGTACTTATGAAATATGCATCTATTTATAGATATATACATATTCATGAAAAATACATACAGAATAGATAGATACCTTTCAAGGAGAAAGTAAAGGCAGTTGTGGGAATGAAGAAAAGCCTCCGACAAGAAGTTGCATTTGATCTGAGTCTTGAAGGATACTAGCAATTCTAAGAGGCAGAGAGATGAGAAGGGAAAGAATTCTAGAGACAACTAGAGGCAAAGATACGGAATAGATGTGGCACCCAGTAGGTGAGAAATAGCATCAGTAGGACTGGAATCTCAGTGTGCAAAGGGAGGTCATGTGCAAGGAAAATGAAAGGATAGATTGGAACCAAGTTGTAAACACCTTTAAATTTCAAACAAAAGTTTACATTTGGTCCTTGAAATAATAGGGAGTAACCAGACTTTACTGAGTGTCTTGGTGAGACCTGATCTTTAGGGAAAACATCCCAACACCCATATAGAACATAAATTGGTGTAGGAAAAAAAAACTGAAGCAAGGGCAACTTTTGAAATACTCCAGGTGAGAAGTTATGAGGGTCTAAATCAGAGTGATGGATATTATAGTGGAGCGAGGAGATTGATTTTGAGAGAAATCCTCCCAAAATATTAAGAAATATCACCCTTACAAATGGTAGGATAATACAAGCAATGTTGAATCTGCAGTCAGAATACTTGAGTTTGCACCCAAATATTTCATTTATCATCTTTCTGACCTTGAGTAAGTCACTTAATTCCAACCCTCAGTTTCCTTTATCTGCAAGATGAAAGTATTGAACTAAATGGTTTCATAGTCCAGTCCCACTCTAAAACTTTCATATTATGACTTGAAATGTATTTTCTCATTCTTAATCTAACAATCAATAAATAAATACTTATTAAATACTTGCTATATGCTGGGAACTGTGTCTAGAGACTCAGTGTCTAGCAGAACTAATGGAGAACACTAACTAATATCCAATATCTACTTCTTTTTTGTATGGAAATAATGATAATTAATAAAAATTACAATAATTCTCATTTGTTAATTCTTAAAGGTTTAGAGAGCACTTTATATAGATTGACTCATTCGATCTTTATGACTCTTAAGTGCTATTATTAAATCCTGATTTTGAAGATGAGGAAATTGATATTTAAGGAGGTAAGTGATTTGCCTAGAATCACACAGTATATAAAGATTCAAGGCTGTATTTGAACCTAGATCTTCCAAAATCCATTTTTTAGCTATCAATGCATTATGACAAACTCTTCCTTTGTGTAGAAGAAGGGAAGGAATGAGTGGTGAATGGTCAATATTATATTTTGCTTATACAGATAGGCAATATGATGTACAATTAGAGCTGAGTGACCTTAAAAGTGATGTGTTCAATCCTCTTCTTTTACAGTTAAGAAAACTGAATCCTAAAGAGATCAAGAAATTTTCCCATGATAGAAAAAGTTCTAATTTAAGTATCAGAGGACTTCTACTACTTGTGTAGCAAGAAACTTGGACAAGTTATTTGATTTCTCTGAGCCTCAGTTTCCTCATTTGTAAAATAGATTCACCACATGATACCTAATTATTCTTCCAGTTCTACATTTATATTCTAGCAATTTTCACAACAATCCTACAAGCTAGGTCCTATATATGATAACATGGGCTTAGAGATATAAAGTAATTTGCTCATGTCCACATAGCCAATAAGTATGGGAGGCAAAATTCAAACCCAGGCTTTTGCCAAATCCTTTCTGTGAGATCCCTCTGTTCTTGCTGACAGGCTCTGGGCAGAACCTTGTTGCCTTCTGGAATGGGTTCCGAAGCTGCTGTCTAAAATGGTGTGGGAGCTGGTGCTATCCTTTGGCATGTTTTCACATTTGGAAATAGAACATTTGTTGATTAAAAATAGAACTAATGATATCTTTGTTCAAGTTAAGACAATAGAAATTGGGAATTGTGGTTTTTCTTCTTTTCAAAAATCCTAAAATGTATGGCATTTTCAAGTTTTACAAAATTTTTCAGAATTGTGAGGTCAGGGTGGAAGGAAAGAAAGTTACTTATGACTAAGAAAAATTATTTTGGGAACAATTACGGAAATCATGGAAGAGATGAAACCTGCCCTTTGCAATAAACGGAGGAATGTTATCAAATCTTTAAAAATATTTCCTTTACCTCTGACTCAAGTGAAGTTGTTAAACAGTATTTCCTAAGGGGGGGGGGGGAATGGCCTTTTCATTACACTCCAGGAAACAGGGCTAATTTTTTAAAGTCAAAATCCAAAAGTGGTAAAGATGTTGAGGGGGCTTAAAACAACTATAAGAGATGCAGTTGAAAGAATAGTTGAGAAGAGAGAACTTAACAGAAATATGAGTGTTATCTTCAAGTAGGTGACGGGTTGTCTCATGGAAGACTATGGATAAGGAAGAAAAAGAAGAAGAGGAAGGAAGAAAACAGAGAGAGATGGGAAGAGGGAAAAAAGAAGAGAGAGAGGGAATAAAGTAAAGAAAAGAAGAAAGAAAGGGAAGGAAGAGGAGGGGAAGGGGAGTAGAAAGAAAAGAGGAAAGAAAAGCAGAAGGAAGGGAGGGAAGAAAGAAGGGAGGAAAGAAGGAAGGAAGGAAAGAAGGAAGGAAGGAAGGGAGGAAGGAAAGAAGGAAGAAATGAAAGAAGGAAGGAAGGAAAGAAGGAAGGAAGGAAAGAAGGAAGGGAGGAAGGGAGGGAGGAAGGGAGGAAGGAGGGAAACATGTTATCCTTGAAGGATGAAGGTGGATGCCAGGGAGTCTAGTCCTTATCTCTACAATAGCTGTTTTTAAAGACACTCTGTTCTGTTGTCACTGGGACACTTACTAGCCATGCAGGTGGACACCACCAAAAAGCTTTCCATAGTGACAAGATGGAAGGAGGAATTATTGCCAGTCCTACAATCCAAATTTCCTGCCAATAGTATTGTTTTCCACCATGTATGACACTTCAGACTTTGTAACCAATCATATTGTTTTTCATCTGTGATGCATCCTACTTTTTGTTCTGTACTTCTCAAAATTGCATGAATGATAGGAAGTACCACCTTGTGGGCTTTTGGCTTGCTGGGGATATTCAAAGCCATTTTTACTAATAAAAGGCAACTTGAATAAACATTGAAAAGGCTCAGAACTTTGTGCCTCAGTTTACCTTAATTTCAATCATGACAGTTGTACAGTTGAGGGAAGTGAAGCAGACTTGCCTAGAGTCACACAGCTAGTAAGTATCTAAGATAAGCTTGTCTTAAAGAGTAGAGTACAGAATAATGTGATGGAAAAAATTGCAGAGGCAAGTTTGGTTTCTGACAAGTTTGATCAAGCTTCTTGTCTCAAAGGGAAGAATGAGGAGCATGTAAATAGCAACAGAAAAAATGATTCCTAAATCCATAAGTGTAATTCTCAGAACCAAAGGAATCCCACCTTTCCCTGTGTTTATTTTCACCTAACATATTCATGATTAACCCTTCCCCACCACCCCCAAGTAGAATATAAGCTCTTCCAGAGTAGCTTCAGTTTCTCATTTTGTTTAAACATCCCCAATATCTTGAGCCATGATAGGCATTTAATAAATGCTTTCTGCATGACACTGGTTTAGTTTGATTTAGCTTAGCTTGACTTAGATTGGATCAGATTGGATTGATTTAAAATAGTTTAAGGAATAATCTTAACCACTAGATTGGTATGTTTCTTATAATTTCCTAGTGGAAAGAATACTACATCCAGAGGCAAAGAATCTAAGTTCAAATTCCATCTCTGAACCTATATAAACATCAACAAGTCTCTCTCATCACAAGTTCCTCATCCATAAAATGAGGGTGTTAGACTAGATGAACTCTAAGGTCCTTTTCAGTTCTAAATTTGTAATCCTCTAACTCTGTATAAGCCATGGTACCCTTAAAAGCCATCAGCTGCCCTGAATTAGTCTACAGGTGGTTTTTCATCTGGGATTTGTAGGTGTGTGGTGTGGTGTGTGTGTGTGTGTGTGTGTGTGTGTACAGGAGTAATTAAAATTATCTTCTCAGAGACTGGCCCTCATTTTCCCCTTTGCCATCAGAGCTGCCATCTCATCTTAATAAAAGAATATAGCATTCAATCTTAAAACAATCTTTCCAATGTGAATTCACAAAGACACTAGAACTGAACTACAATGCTTCTTTTCTCTAAGGTCTGTTTCATAAATAATATCATCCTCTTTTTTTGCTGAGACAATGGGGGTTAAGTGACTAGCCCAGAGTCACATAGCCAAAAAGTTTAAGGATCTGAGGCCAGATTTGAACTCAGGTCCTCCTGACTTCAGGACTGATGCTCTATCCACTACACCAACTAACTGCCCTGATGATATCATCTTCTTTGCTGTTGTTCAGTCATTTTTCAGTTGCATCTGATTCCTCATGATCCTATTTGGAGTTTTCTTGGCAGAGATGCCGGAATGGTTTGCCATTTCCTTTTCCAGCTCATTTGACAGATGAGGAAATTGCAGTAGAGTTAAGTGACTTGTTTAGGGTCACCTAGTTAGAAATTGTCTGAGACCAGAATCAAATACAGGAAAAGGAGTCTTCCCTGATTCCATTTCCAATATCCTATCCCCTATGATTTCACCAGGTGAACCCGCTTGAGTTAAACTTAAAGCAGGTTTATTTCCTACTTGAATTTGGGTAAGTCACTCTTGGGTAAGGCTGTACAAGTAGTCCAATCCTCATTTTATAGTCGAAGAAGCATCCTCATTTTATGGGTGAGGAAACAGGCTCAGAGAGATTATATGTCTTGCCTATGTTTACACAGTCTAGAACAGGGCATGACATTACATCCTGAAGCCAATGTATCTGCTTATAAAATCTTTGGGACTTTTTTTATACTAGCATAGAAATGGCTGGCAGTTGGTTTGTTAGCTCTGCAGTGACCACTTTCTATTATATACTCTCTATTGCCACCAGGTAGATGGTACAAAGATTTTGTATAAAAATATTATTTGCCAATATGAAGACTGGATAAATAAAAATGGACCGACAAAATTACAAATTGAATCTGATCCCTCCAGGGCAGCAAGAGAATATCCTGGTACTCTAATGGCTACATTAACAATTCACTATTGCCCCTAGAGTATTCTGGGCAAAGGAGCTCTTCCTTGGCAGCAAAGGAATATTGTAGTGTCTCTTTCTACATGAGACAGAGTCAGCCAAGTTGTACACTTCTTGGAAAGCCAGCAAATGATATAGAATATCAAGCTGGAGCCTATTTGTGTCATCAGACATTCACTAAGACTCCCAAGGCATGTTCTCAGATATCCATCCAAGCCAATCAACTCAGCAACTATTCTGGGGAATATACCCTCTGACCTAGGTAAGCTTTAGTCTTCCTGGTCACCACGAAACAGGATCTAATTCATAGGAAAGCTCATTTCATCTATGCAAGGTGGGGCAGGGGAAGGAATAGCAAGTATACCTCCAGCATAATCCTAATAAAGAAAGATAGTCAACTTTCATCATCTTCAAGCATAAAGAGATCTGGATAGAGAGCTGAGTTTGGAATCACAAAGATTTGGATTAGAAATCTGCCCCTGACACTAAGTACCTTTGTGACCTATGAATAATAGTGAAAATGATAATTATCACAGTAATAATAACTAGCATTTGTATGCTGCTTTAAAGATTACAAAATGTTTTATAAAATATCATCTCATTTTATCTTCATATCAATCTTGGGAAGTAGATGCTATTATTATTCCCATTTTACAGATGAGTAAAATGAAGGACACAGAAGTGAAATGACTTGCCAGAGCCATGATGCTGGTTTCTATCTAAGGACTTTAATTCAAAACTTACTAGCCCCGTTTTACCACCTAGATGATGTATGTTAAGCCATAAAAAGTCCTTGGACCTTTTTTTCCTTTTACATGTAAAAGAGGGATAGGAATTAATCTTATTTCATTAGTATTTGGAACTCCCAGGTAAACTTGTACCAATATATATTGACAACTTCTCTAGCTTGTGGTTTTAAAAGAGTTGCCTAGTACACTAAAAAGTTAAATGACTTGCCACATAATCACATAGTCATTATGAATCAGAAGGTAAGACTTGAACTCAGATATTTTTTTTTTTTTTTTTTTTTTTTTGCTAAGGCAATTGGGGTTAAGTGACTTGCCCAGGGTCACACAGCTGTTACGTGTCTGAGACCAGATTTGAACTCAGGTCCTCCTGACTTCAGGGCTGGTGCTCTATCCACTGCGCCACCAAGCTGCCCCGAACGCAGATATTCTTGACCCTAAAGCCAGAACTACATCATAGTTTATTTGTTTGTTTTTATTTTTTTGTTATTGTTTTTTAAATCACTTGCTACATTACATTTCAAGTGCCTTTCCTCTCTATATCTCTAGCATCTATCACAGTGCTTTGAACACAGGGGATGCTAATAAATGCTTGCTGAATTTAAGCAAATTCTGTGAATCAATTGCAGTTTTCTTTATCATCCCATGTTTCCAATGGATATTGTTATGAATTTAGCCTTTGGTACTGAGTGTAAACACCCAGAACACCCAGGACTAGACCCAAGACTTTATAGAGAGACTAAAATACAAAAGGTAAAGAAAAATACCTAAACACACCAATGACCTTCTTGATCCAAGGGATTTGGACTGTGGTAATAGGATTCAGCTTCTCTGCTCTGCTGAGAAATTTTGTGAGCAAAGTTGAAAGCCTCATATCTCCAATAGAGAATCAAGTTGAACTTTTGAAGAAATAGCTAGAAAAAAAAGAAGGGGGAGAAAAATTAGAGAATTCTCTTAGATCTATTACCCAGAATCCTCTGTATTTCTCCAACACTAACTTTGACTCAGAGCTGCTCTGAACCCTGCCACCCGCACTCATCTTAGAAGAAATCACGATCAAGAATTTAAAAATAAAGGAAAACAACTTCTCCCATAATTTACTGGTGGTTATTTGTCACTTGCTTCTGTAAATAAATACCCAAGCGAGCTGCAGAGCAGAAGATTTATCAGGAAGGAAAGATCTATATTCCCTGGATGCAAGTGACGTTCCTGGGCTTGGTAATTGCTTCATAAACGATAAATTGCCCACTGATTAATTGCATAGCTCAGGCTTTCCAGGGTGTTTTTCATGTGGACAGTTGTGTACATACTATGAATTAAGGGACAAGACATGCCTAAAAAATGGCTTCTGATCTCTCTGAGCATGATTAAGCAAAAGGGTTACTGGGTATGAAGTCAGAAATTACCCAGGTTCAAGTCCTGGTCCCCATCCTTGCTAGCTATGTGACCTCAGGTACATCACTTTGCTAATATGGGAAAAATTTCCTTGTCTGAAAAAATTTTAAAAATTGGATTTAATGGAATTCAAGGTCCCTTTGAAACTTACATGTGTGTATGTAGTAAGTATATATGTATAGGTGTATATATATATATATGACACATCTCTATGTGTACATGAGTATGTTATACACACACACACACACACTCTTTGTGTATATATACATGTCTGTGTGTGTGTATATTTTCATCTCTATATCTATGGTCCTAAGGGTCCACTTCCTGCTCTGTTTAGTTAAATCCATATAGATATAGATATATACATATATACATATACACATATATGTATATATATATATACATATAGATAGATAGATATGTATGTATACACATACACACCCACTTTGTGTACATATACGTGTGTGTATGTACTTTCATCTCTATATCTATGGTCCTAAGGGTCTATTTCCTGCTCTGTTTATTTAGATAGATCCATATAAACATGTCCAATCAGCCAAGAAGGTGTGGACATGGAGATCAAAGAACCTGAATTAGAATACCAGTTTTGCTGGTTACTAGTGAAATGAATCATTTCTCTAGTCCTTTGTTTCTTTATTTATAAAA
The DNA here is from genome assembly GCA_023553655.1 of Myrmecobius fasciatus. Classification (NCBI taxonomy): domain Eukaryota; kingdom Metazoa; phylum Chordata; class Mammalia; order Dasyuromorphia; family Myrmecobiidae; genus Myrmecobius; species Myrmecobius fasciatus. Next base: position 148,340 of record JAJPUD010005346.1, read on the forward strand.
TGAGGGGACTACTCCAGGTGGCCTCCAAAGTTCTAAAGTCTCTTCTAGCTCTAAATCTATGATCCTAATTATTCAAATGTGGACAGTATAGCTATACAGTCATAGCTATAGAGCCAAAAGGGACCTTGGACTACATCAAGTCTAATTCTTTCATTTTACCATCTGGGGAAACTGAAGAATGAAGAGGTAAAAATCATTTACACAGAGTCAAACTAATGGTAAATACCTGAAGCAGGATTTAAACTGATGACTTTCTGATTTTTTTTAAGCTGGTCATTCTTACAATTTCAAAACTGAAGAATTACCTGACAAATTCAATTGGCTAAAAGTTTTTCATTTATAAAATATTTTGAAGCAAACTCATGTGAGCCATGGCTCCAGTAATCTTAAAGTGGGACTTTTGATAAATGTACCTACTCAAAAGAAAATGAAAAAGTCCTTTCAAAAACTTAAGAAAAATAATAGTTATAAAGTCCATTGACCAAATAATCCAACTGCTAGAATTATATCCAGAGAATGAAACTTAAATGAATGGATAAAGACTTTTTAACAGTATCAACAACAAAAAAATATTCCCAAGAACCTTTATTTTACAATGATTTTATAATGGCAAAAGGTCAGTAATGGTGATTGGGAAATAGTTGTTGAAGGTGTAAATTCATTGACGTTGTTATCATGTTTATAAAGCACTTTAATTTATCTTCTCATTCTTTTCCTAAAGACAAACCCTGTGAGATAAGAGCTTGAGATGTTTTTATTCCTCCTCCATGAGTAAATTGAGAATGAAAGAGGTTCCATAACATTTCTTGGACAGAGGGCTAGGAAATGTCAAAGGTTGAATTTGAATCCAGATCTTCTAAGCTTCAAGTCCAGCATTCTATTCAAATTTGAATCTAATTGTTTTTGAATCAGTAGCAAATAAGGAGAGGGAAAGGACCTGTGATTTCATTGCTGAGGAAACTCCCTTCTGTACAACTTAGACTCTTAAAGAGCTGCCTAGAGCACTGAGTGTTTAAATAACTTGCTGTGAGTCATACAACCTATATGTGTCAGAGGCAGGTCTTGGACCCAGAACTTTTGGCTAATTAAATATCCATTTAGCTTTCAAATATGAAAAGGAAAAATGGGAACACACATTGTGTTTCAGTAGAAATTAAAGACTCTCTCTCCTCTCCCCTCGCTGTGTCTCTGTCTCTTTCTATTTCTCTGTCTCTGTCTCTCCTTTCTCTTTGTATATATGTTTCTTTCTCTCTTGCTCTCTCTTGCTCTCTCTTTCCCTCTTTCTCTTTCTCTGTGTGTCTATGTGTCTTTCTATGTTTCTGTCTCTGTCTCTGTCTCTCTGTGTGTCTCTCTGTGTCTCTCTCTATATATATATCTATCTCTTCCACACACACACACACACTAACAACAACTATAATAAAAAATTATAAATATAAAGAAGAAAAAAGATCAGAGGGAGATGTGAAAGCAAATATGTCATGTTTATTAGCATTTTAAAGCTAAAAATTACATTTGTAATGAATTATAAATAATGATGTTCATGGTTCATGTGATGCAATTTCTTTATTTATATATCTGAATGTTTCTGTCAGTGCTTACTGACTTAAAAGTAGATTTTTTAAAATTAGAAACAAAAACCCCACTTCTTTTAGGTCTCTAATAAGACAATTGTAAAAAGGGGGCAGGCAAATTAAAAATGGATAGGAAAAATTATAAACATATGTTTCTGTGAACAAGAAAAACAACAAATATCCTTAACACATACCGGGAAGGGGGGGTCTTTCCTATTGTTTTTGTTGTTGTTAGATCATTTTTCAGTTTTCTCTGACTCTTCACGACCTCATTTAATGTCTTCTTAGCAAATACAATGGAGTACCTTGCCAATTTCATTCTCTGATTCATTTTAAAGATAGGGAAACTAAGGCAAATAGGATAAGATAATTTGCCCAGCTAATAAGAATCTGAGATCAAATTTGAACTCATGAAGATGAATCTTTCTGAATCCAGCCCCAACATTCAATCCTTCTCAGAGAGCAAGGTATAGTAAACAGCCATGCCTTCCTTATACCCCTATTACAGATCATCCTTGATCACTAATCTGATTCTGCCATCCCTTAAGTCAATAATTATAATGGCTCTTTAGTACAATCAGCTCTTCATTCTTAAAAGCTTTTCATAACCTCCTCTTTCCCTAATTTTTCAATCTTCTTATACCTTCATCCTTTACATGTACCTTGTCCTTCCAGTTATGAAACTAACTTCTTCACTATTTTTTGCACACAATATGCAATCTCCCACTCTGAGCCTTTTCACTGACTTCCCAGGAAAAAATGGGTAGAAGACACCAAGAAAATATAATGAGCAAGACAACAGGCAAAAAATTCTGTACTAACAAGCTATATAAAAGCTAAATAGGAAATCATCCATTAAAAGAAGTCATTAGAATTAAGAGTGGTTGGGAAAGGCATCTCTTACAGAGATGATGCAGATCTGTACCAGCACAGAGGTAAGGTCAAAGGAGGAAAGGGAGCATGTATGAGATATTCCAAACAGATCATCAACAGGACTTGGTGAGTGATCAGATATGGCCTGAAAGGGAATGAGAAGTCAAGGATGGCTTCTAGATTTCAAGTGTAGCTAGCTGGAAGGATATTAGAATCCTTGACAATAATAGAAAAATTAGGAATAAGGAAAGATTTGGGAGGAAAACTGAATTTGGGGGTAAAATGAATTGCAAATGTCAAAGGGACATTCAGTTTTCAAGGAATTAAATCAAGTTAAAAGAGAAGAGATGTAGGCTAATATCTAGTGCGTATGGAATGGATCATGTGAGGCATTTTAAGGCTAAGAGAGACATGAGCGTGTTTATTAGTTATAGAGAAGCATCCAGCAGACAAGGAGAGATTGAAAATGAGTGAAAGGAAAGAGGACAGAAGGGAAAATCTACTAGAGGAGATAAGATGATACAGGATCACTTCTGCATCTAAAAGGGTTGGTTTTGTTGAGAAAGATTACCTTTTTGTGTGAGGCAGGGATGAAGGATAAGGAAGTAGTGGTAAGCATCTGAGATGATGTTAAGGGGAGAAGGGAGAGACCTTGGTCAATGGCTTCAACTTTTTCAGTGAAATATTGGATAAGATTTTCAAGTGAGAAATTATGAGTAGTTGGAGCTATAAATGGTTTAAAAGAAATAAAAAGTTTTGAAGGAGGCATAATGATAAATGGAAGAGTAAATCCATTAGGGAAGTGTAAAAGAATTGTTTTACCTTTGTGAGAACCCAGAAAAGATTAACATAAAATTGAGGTGGGCCCAATTAGCATGGTTGCATTATTTTCTCCAGACTTGTTTCAGCTTTACCTAAGTAAGACCAAGTGATTTCCAAGGATGGAAGAAATAATTCAAGATGGTAATTTGACAAAGCAAAGTCTTCAATAGTATAAAAATGTGGGAGACTTAAGAGAAGAGAGCAATGTAAGATTAAACTGATGGACCAAGGAGTCAACATGGGGAAGAGAACCAGTATAGGGGATCATCCCTACTGAAGGTCTAGAGGGCATGGCAAGGACAAAGCAGGCTTAGAGTTGCAAAGCAGAGATAAAGATGGAATTCCAACAAATTGTGATCAGATAAAATAATTTTAGAGCTCATAGACATAGATGTGTAGCATATATGAGTATGTGTAATGGCAAGATTAAGGATATGACTATCTCTGCATGTAGCTGTGATATGGCAAAGAGGTAGGTCATGAGAAATGAGAAAGTTGAAAAATTAGATTAGGGGTTTTAAGAGAATATCAATGTGTATGTTGAAATCCCCTGGAATGAGGGCAGAAATTGAGGAGGAGATGAAAATTATGAGCTGGGGACTAAACTCAGTGAGGAAAGTGATCTGGAAATATATTGAAAATAGCCACCAGAATCCTGATTGGGTAAGAGAAAGGGACTGAGAGAATTTCAGAGGAGGAAAGGTTATTGAGTGATGATAGTGGGGGAGAACTTCAAAGTGACAGTGGGGAGTAAGGAGCAATCCAACTCCCTCATTGTGACTGATGAGTCGGAAGGAGAAGGACATTGAATTTACATTTTGTAAAGGATAGCTAAGTAAATTATGTTATCAGGAAGGAGCCAGATCTTAGTGAGGACAAGAATATGGAAGAAGAAGAAAGGAAAAGTTTTAAGATGGAAGTTACAGCTTAACTATGAAACAGAGATTTCCAAAGGGCATAATGGGAAGACCAGACAACTTTAGAGTAGGACAGTGTGTGGGAGGAGAGAGGGGATTAAAGAGAATAAAAACAAAAGAGCAGTCGCTGGAGAATGAAGAATGGCAGTCAAGAGTTCAGAAAAACCATAATGGAAAAAGTATCATGAAGCAGAAAAATATTAATTACTGAGGAATAAGTTCAGGTAAGTTATTATCAGACAGTTTGGCCATAGTTGGAGCTCTTGAAGTTGGGAGTATATGAGAAGATTATAATGATAAGAAAGGACTCGTTTGTGAAAAAGATTTAAATGTTAGTGCAGATCATATTTTATCCTAAAATCCATAGGGGATCACTGAAGTTTATTGATTAGGGAGGAGTAAATATTATACCATAGGAAAATAACCAGTGGTTATGTGGAAAGTGATTTGGCATAGAGACACATCTGAGGAAGGGAAATCATTTAAGAGACTATTACAGTAGCCTATTCCACATAAAATGGTCTTACTTGTCAGATACTGTCAGTGCCAATTGCCTTCATTTCAATGAATAGTTTGAGATTATATGCTTTGTGCAAGACTCCAAGTTCAAGGCAATGAGAAATAGGCATATAAAATTACTCTCAAGTCAAAGAATCATCGAATCTCCAAATCGAGATGGAAATCAATGGCCATCTAATCCAATCCATCCATTCCTGTCCCAAAATTAAAATCCTCAATATCATATACATAAACAATCCAGCTTCTTCTTAACATGAAGGCTTATAAATCACCATAAAAATTTGCTTTGTCCTTTGATGTGTTCATAAATCCTTGTCCTTCTTTGAGTACTTCTAAAGGCAACTAGGTGGTATAGTTGATAGAGAATTGAGCCCACAATCATGAAGATCTGAGTTCAAATCCAGTCTCAAATACTTAATGACACTTTGACCCAGAATAAGTCATTTAATTTCTGTTTGTCATTTTCTCAACAGGAGGGAGCCAAAATGAGAATAATAACAGAACCTACATCACAAAGTTATGAGGCTCAAATAAGATGATATGTGTAAAGTGCTTAGCACGATGTCTGTCATGTGGTAGGTGTTATATAAATGTTTATTCTTTTCCCTTCATCCCCTAACTCTCCCATTATCCCATTACATTTGGAAAATGCTTTAATAGTTTTGATGTCTTCCTCACATAAAAGCTAAATCCTTCCCATTCCACCCCATTGTTCCTAGTTGTGCTCTCTGCTGTCAAAAACAATGAGTCTATCCTATACATGAGTCCCTTTCAAATACTTGAAGACATCTCTCCTGGGCCCCTTCTCTTTTCCAAGTCTCTTTCCTATGTCATAAATGATGGGCTCTAAGGTACTTTTTTTAATGAAAACAACATGCATAGGTCTGAGATTGGGTATTACCTGAGGGGAAGGAGATTATTAGATGTTTGTTTGACCTATTCTTTCTTCACCCAGGGCACCTATTGCCTTCTCTTCTATCTCTGTGCCATCTCCTAGGAATTGCCTTTCTCTTAATATTGGAGAAGAAAAAGCATTTTTCCCTGGGGACACTCTTAGTTTTGACCTTTAAGTCTGGGGTTTCTATCAATTGGATAGTGGCAAATTAGTACAAGAACTTCTCATCTAAAATAAATCCATTTTTCATATCCAATGTTTCACTCATAGCTGTAGGCCCCAGGGAGGTCAATGGTGGGGAAAAAGGGTCACGTTTAGACTAAAATATTCATGGCAGCACTTTGTAGAGTGGCAAGAATGGAGAGAGAAAGTGATTGCTCATTGGAAATAGGCTAAACAAAAGGTGCCATGTGAATGTTATGGAAAATCATTTGATTGTCATATGGTAAAAAGAGTGCTGGCTCTGGAGCTAGCAGACCCCTAACCTTATTATCTGAAAGATCTAGAAAAAAGTCACTCAACCACCCTACACCTGGTATTGTGCATCTGTAAAATTATAAAGTTGAACTCTGAGTTCTACCAAACTCCACGTTATAAAATAAGAAATATGTGAAATTTAAAGAAAAAAAAATGAGAAGCAGGGATTGACTGATACAAAGCAAACAGAAGCATACCCAAGATGATAACTTATATGGGGGAATGCAAGAATATAAATGAAAAAGACCCCCCAAAAGTCTCAGAGTTCCAATGAAAAATGACTCCTGATTGCAAAGGACTGAAATGCAAGGTCCTTGAGGAAGCTAATGTTTCAGGGATGAAATATGCTCGGGAACAGCAACTTTCATTTCCTGCATTTCTTCAAAGGTGGTCTTGGATAGATCTTAAGCTTCAAATATTCCTATCCCTGTAGTTCACCATCTGGTGCTAATCCACTCCAAACTAAGTTTAAGCAGGAGAAGGGAACAAGCAATTATATAGTGCCTACTATGTACCAGGAATTATAGTAAGCACTTTACAAACACTATCTCATTTGATTCTCATAACAACCCTAGGAGGTAAATGTGATTACTATTCTGCAGTTGAGGAAATTAAGGCAGACAAAGATTATGATTTGACTCAGAGTCACACAACCAGAAAGTATCTGAGGCTGGATTTGAACACAAGTCTACCTGACTCTAAATGTCCTTTTTTATCTAACCACTATGCCAGCCAGCTGCCTTAGGAAAGACAAGAGTGTACAGAAGGAAGAAAGTGGTAATCCTACTGTTCTCTACACTGATTGGACCAAAATCTGCAGTTATAGGAGCCACATATCAGAAAGAACATTGATAAATGGAAAATATCAATGTCAAAGGAGGACAACTAGAATAAAAAGACTTGAATCAATATCACCCAAAGAGCCTTTGAAGGCATTGGGAGACATTATAGCCTGAGAAGACATGGAAGGATGGGTGTTAGCGATGAACGATAATGATACTGTCTTCAATAATTTGAAGGATTGTCCTGTGGAAGAGAGCATGAATCCAGAGGACAGAACTAGGAGTAGCTGACAAAAACTGAAGAGAGGAAAGATCAGACTTGAGCAGAGGAAAAACTTTCTGTAATTAAAGCAGTCACAAAATGGGATACATTGCTTGGGCAGTATTAAGTTCCCCTTCACTGAAAATCTAGTTTCTGTGGACAGAGTTCAGAGATAACTATTAAAAGGATTCCATTAAGATGATTTTAGAGAGATGTCCCTGAGATTCTGGGATTGTGGGAAATGTTTGGGAGACAGTACATCTGCTGCCTGAATCAGCTCTCTTGGATGAGCCCATGAAAACTCTGCTGCATCCAAGGAATTGAAGCAGCCAAACCATTTCTGGCAAGACAGCAAAAGCATTGGGTGGAGGAGAGACTGTCTGCTCTGATACTACTACACAGATAAAACCTGACATATTTAATCACAGCAATTAAAAAATAAGGACCTCCAAGGGGTAAGAAAAAGAGAGGCTGCTGGGGAGAAGGAGGGAGAATATGACAAAGAACAAATTCCACACAATGGGAAGTAGGGATAAATTTCTCTTCAGAAAGGCAAATTGTTCACCTTACCGAATAGAGAAATTTACTGTTGGTTTTATAAATATACATATACAATTTTACAAATACACACATGTGTGTATGTAGTAAGTATATATGTATAGGTGTATGTATGTATATATATATATATATGACACATCTCTCTATGTGTACATGAGTATGTTATACACACACACACACACACACACTTTGTGTATATATACATGTCTGTGTGTGTGTGTTTTCATCTCTTTATCTATGGTCCTAAGGGTCCACTTCCTGCTCTGTTTAGATAAATCCATATAGATATAGATATATACATATACATATATATACACATATAAATATGTATACATATATGTATAGATAGATAGATATGTATATACACACACACACACACACTCTTTGTGTACATATACGTGTGTGTATGTATTTTCATCTCTATATCTATGGTCCTAAGGGTCTATTTCCTGCTCTGTTTATTTAGATAGATCCATATGAACATGTCCAATCAGCCAAGAAGGTTTGGACATGGAGATCAAAGAACCTGAATTAGAATACCAGTTTTGCTGGTTACTAGTGAAATGAATCATTTCTCTAGTCCTTTGTTTCTTTATTTATAAAATGAGGGGACTACTCCAGGTGGCCTCCAAAGTTCTAAAGTCTCTTCTAGCTCTAAATCTATGATCCTTTGAAGCTCTACGGCAAGTCCCTGGGGTAAATAGAGAAAACAGTGTGCAGTGGGAGCAGTGTTGAATTGGGAGTCGTGAAACCTGGGTTTGAATCCTGGCTCTGCCACTTCTGGAACTCAGCCTCTACATCTGTAAAATGAAACAATTAGGCTTGTTTTCTTCTGAGCTCCCTTCCCACTCTCATGTAATGCTAATATTTCTTCTTTCTGCTGCCCCCTCAAACACTTTTGAAATAAAGATCTATATACCCATGGAGGCTAGAAAAAGGGAGAATCTGCCTGATTTCAGTGGTTTCTTCCAGACATTAAGAAAGTTGAATGGCACAATTAATTTTTGTGAGATTTGTTTTAAATATACATTTTCCCTTTATTTTAAATTAGACAATCTGGCGGAGCCAAGATGGCGGAGTAAAAATGTGACTCTCTGAGTCTCCTCCGATCTTCTCTCAAATCAACAATAAAATAAGCCTCTGAACTGATCTTCAAGTCAACGAATTCAGAAATACTTGGATACTGCTTGCTGATACCTCTGAAGAACTTCACATCAGGTTTGTCTATCTTGGACAGAGGGATAAAGAGTGGTGTAGGCCGGAAGTGAGGATGGGACTCAGCTCAGCTCATTGTGGCAAAAACGTCAAACTCCAAACACCTGGAGTTTATCTGAGGCACTCGGGACACTCTGCCCAGATTGGGGGCAGGTGTTCTGGCAGACTTGCCTTGTTTAAGGAGTAATTCAGACTTAGTCCTAGCCCCCACCGGTCAAGCACCTTAAATTAATTCGCCAAATTGCCCCAGGGCAAAGAGCTTTAGCCAAGGTTTTTCCAAACCTTAAAGAGATATACATGCTGTTTAAAAAAAAAAAAGAAGAAGCAAAAGAGAGCTCTCACCATAGACAGCTTTTATCAAGACAGAGAAGGGCTGACCCCAGATTCTGAGGTTCCTTTAGACAAAACTTCAGAGGATGTTATTAAGGACCATCACTGGTCCTCTTTTCAAAAGGCCTTTCTGGAAGATTGCATAAAGAATCTCAAAAGAGAGCTGGAGGATAAATGGGAAAATAAACTGAAGTCAGTGCAAGAAGCCCTTCAAAAGAGATATGATAAAGACACCAATTTATTGAAAAATAAAATTAGTGAAGTGGAAAAAGAGTGCAATGAACAAATTGGCCAGTTACAAAAGGAGCTTAAAAAGGTAACTGAAGAAAACAACACTTTAAAAATAAGAATTGAACAAATGCAAGTGAATGACTCAATAAGACTTCAAGAATCAGTGAAACAAAAACAAAAAAATGAAAAATTAGAAGAAAATATGAAATATCTCCTAGGAAAAACAACTGACTTGGAAAATAGATCTAGGAGAGACAATCTAAGGATTATTGGACTTCTTGAAATTCATGAGGAAAAAAAGATTCTAAACACTATCTTCTAGGAAATCCTGAAAGAAAACTGCCCTGAGATTGTAGAATCAGAAGGCAAAATCACAATTGAAAGAATTCACCGATCACCTCCTGAAAGAGACCCCAAAATTAAAACTCCAAGAAATATCGTGGCTAACTTTCAGGACTATAACACCAAGGAAAAGATTCTGCTCGAAGCTAGAAAGAAACAATTCAAATCCTGAGGATCAATAATTAGAATTACACAGCATCTGTCAGCCTCCACATTGAAAGATCGAAGGGCCTGGAACCAGATATTCCAAAAGGCAAAGGAACTTGGATTACAGCCAAGAATAACCTATCCAGCTAGAATGAGCATTATTCTCCAGGGAAGAAGATGGTCATTCAATGATATAGGTGAATTTCACCTATTTCTAATGAAAAGACCAGATCTGAACAAAAAATTCGACATCCAAACACAGCACTCAAGAGATGCATAAAAAGGTAAAAAGGAAAGGACTCTTGAGAACTTTATTTTTACTAGGGGGATACTTAAAGTTTGAGGGTATAATTAACTAGATATTACTTTGATAATATGAAAAAGAGAACTAGAGGGGGAAAGGTTATCATACTGGGGAAAAGAGGGAAAAAGTAGTAAAATAAGATCTAAAAAAAGGAGGTAAAAACAAGGTAAAATCTCTTGAAGAGGCAAAGAAAACCTAATATAATTGAGAGAAAGAGGGGAGGGATTTGTGCATTGTGTAAATCTTACTCTCATCAGGTTGGGCTCCAAAAGTGTATATCAAACACTTGATTTCACAGAGAAACTTGTCTGTTGCTAGAGGGAAGTGGGAGGGAAAGGAGGAAAAGAAAAGGATAAACTAATAGAATGGAAAATAGAAGAATCAGGGGAAAGGAGTAAAAACAGGGGGTGGGGACCTAAAGGGTGGAGTATTGTTTGGGGGAGGGAATCATCAAAAGCAAAGTACTGAGGAAGGGGGGAAGGGAGAAAGGGGAAAGGATAGGGGAAAACATAACTTGGGTAAATAAGATGGCAGGAAATAAAGAATTAGTTATTCTAACTGTGAATGTGAATGGGATGAACTCTCCCATAAAGCAGAAGCGGATATCAGACTGGATTAAAAATCAGAATCCCACAATATGTTGTCTACAAGAAACACATCTAAAACATAGTGACACATATAGGATGAAGGTAAACAGCTGGAGCAGAAAATATTATACTTCAGGTGAACAAAAAAAAAAAGCAGGGGTAGCAATCTTTATCTCAGATCAAGTAAAAGCTAAGATAGATCTAATCAAAAGAGATAAGGAAGGAAACTATATTTTATTAAAGGGTACCATAGATAATGTAGCAATATCAATACTAAATATATATGCACCAAGTACAATAACATCCAAATTCCTAGGGAAGAAATTAAGAGAGACGCAAGAAGAAATAGACAGCCAAACTATACTAGTGGGGGATCTCAACCTTGCTCTCTCAGAATTAGATAAATCAAACCACAAAATAAA